>BLSH010384584.1:174540-184555 GCA_018402905.1 Glandirana rugosa | reverse complement strand
AGTAATGGCGCCTGCCGCGTGAGATGGTGTGTCGGCCTGTATTATACCTCCGTCTCCTCTTGGCCCGCAGGGATGATCACTCTCCCTGTACACCGTTCTCCGGGGTCCTAGGTCCCGTTTGTGGGTGTTAGCACGTTAGTGCGGTTTCGTATGTGGGGGCTATCCCGGGTGTGCGAGCTAATTTAGCCCGGTGTCCGTGGAGGCCTGGTGTGGCTGCGTAGGCCTTGGTGCGGTGCTGACACCGCTTCGGAACTACGGGTGCTACACGCTCCAAAGTGGGTTCTGTGTGTTCGTGGAGGTGTTAGGGAGATGGTTTTGTTAAAGATGTTTCTCACCCGTCCTTAGAAAGTCTGGATTGCTCCTGATTGTTGACTGCAATGCCGGAGCTCTTCCAAAAGACGTCCGTCTCCTCGCTCTGCAAGCCACGCCCCCAGACATTCTAACTACTCTGCAACAGACATGCCCCTATAGATGGTGTTCTCAATCCCTAAAATATTTGGGTGTTTAGTTGACCCCCACATATACTTCCCTATATATTGTCAATTACCCCCTCTCTTTAAGGATATCCAGCATTTACTGAAGCAATGGGATACATATCTTATCTCCTTGTTAGGTAGAATACATGCATTAAAAATGTCTATACTCCCCAAGCTTATATACCTCTTTGAGACTCTTCCTGTACCAATCCCTCTGTCCCAGTTGAAACTCCTCCAAGCTGGTTTTTGAACTTTACCTGGCATAACAAGGCTCATCGTATTGCAAGCTCAGTGGTTCTCTCTCCTCGTTCCCAAGGTGGACTGGGAGCCGCTGATTGCGTGAAATTCTTCTATGCTACACACTTACACACCATAGCATCATGGTCAAGTCAATATGCTCCTAATCCGCTGTCAGAAATTAAGATGGTTCTCTTTATCCTGTCCATCCATGTTACTTGGTGTGGTCTCCCTCCCTGCACACTGACCCGGTTTTGAAACACTCCTGCTTGGCTCCTATGATGTTCACTTTACAGGTTTGTAGGACCACCTACAAGAAGTACTCTCTCTTCCCACCGTGCCCCCCCCCCCCCCAATCTAATGTCCTCTTCAATCTGCTGATCCCAGACAGTATCTCTTATGGTCGTATGACTCCCTGGGCTTAAGCTACCCTGTTTCAATTGCGACAGTATGTCAACCCTGTCACTCGCAAATTATTCTCCTTTACAGAACTGCAGACCAAATACCATATCCCTAAACAACTTCATTACTCATATATTCAAATTAGACATTTTTTCTCATCTATGTCTGCAGCCCTCACTTTGGATAAACCAACCAAATTTGAATACACTTGTGCCCAGGGACCCTACCAACTTCATTTGATCTCTACCATATATAAAATATTGCTTGATACTGTACCCCTTACTCCTATATGCAGAAATGGTCCCACATCCTACAAAAACCTATTCCTCTTCTTTGTTGGGAGAAGATATGGACATCTATTCATAAGTCATCTAGGTGTGTGGTGCAGAACTCCTGAAGTCCTTAATTACTATGATTCATCTATTTCACCACTCTGTTGGCAATGTAGCCTAGATATTGGCTCACATCTTCCTATTTTTTGGCAATGTCAGCTGATACAGCCCTTCTGGACTGAGGTCAGGGCCTTAATCCAATCTCTGTTAGACCTATCCTTGCTGCTCAATTCCTTACACTGTTTAGTGGGCCTTCCTTTCCCTAGGCTGAAAAAGCAAGTTACGCAGCTGTTTCTCACATCCTATCAGCTGCAAGGAGAAGAGTTATTCCAATGCATTGGTGGTCGGCTGAGCCCCCATCACTTCACATGCTTGTAAATACCATATCTGAAACTCGGAGAATGGAATATCTCACTGCATCTGCCAACACCTTGGTGACACATTTTAACCTCCCTGGCGGTATGATTCTGTCTGGAATTTTGTACCAAAAGCGGTACAATTATTTTGCATGAAAATTTGGCGTTTTATATTGTAGGCCTGTAATTCTTAGGAATAACTCACTTAAATCTGTCCAAACAAGAGTCTAGTAGACATCCCGGGTATGAAAAAGTTTGAAAAATGAAATCATAAATTATAATATAATAAATAACTAAAAATAATTATCAAAAATAATAATATAATGGTAATAAAATGTATGCAATAATGTAATCAAACCAAAAACGCAGAAATTTGCTCAGTTGCAGAATTGTCGCTATCGTCACTTTCAGTTGCTGATGATAAATTTCCCCAAAAATCAGTATCACTCAATTCTGCAAATCATTCTTATTTACTATCGGTGTTTTCTAGCTGATCAAAAAGCACTTTTGACGCAAAGGGACACTTTTTGGTTGCTATGGACATTCTCATGTTTCCAGGCAGAAAGAATGACATTTATTATATAAAAGTGCATGCAGGGCTCTGGGCAAACCAATAGGGACAAAGGGGGTGTGAAATGTTTTCATACAGTAATGTAATCTATAAGATTACAGTGTACTGTATGTACTGTGTGTGTTTAACTTTTTGAATTTCCCGCCGGTCTCCGTCCCCGTGCGACGCGACGCTCGCAGGGAACGGAGCCCGGCACACAGGAATCATCTGGCCGCGGGGAGACACGCTGACACCGCGGGAGGACATCGCTGGATCCAGGGGACAAGGTGAGTAACATTGCCTGGATCCAGCGATGCAATCCCGAGTGTGGCTCGGGGTTACCGCTCTTGGTACTGAAATTCCACCCCGAGCCACACTCGGGAATACCGCCAGGGAGGTTAATATGATTTGGGATCCATGGGATCAATCTAAATATGGTTCCCCCAAACATACACCCTGACCTCCATTCCTGGTTATGTATAAACTTTGTCTTATTGCATTTATATATTTCGTTAAAATTACCCCCGTGGTCTTCCCTCCCCTGCCTTTCCTCTCCCCTCTCCCCTCTCCCCCTTTTTTACTCCCTCATCTCTCTTGTGGTAATCAAATCTGATCAGCCTTTATATTAACATAAGTCAATGTTCACCGTGACCTGCTTTGAATGTAAGTTTTCTTTATGTGCTATTTTATATACCTTATGTACCTGTTAATTCTGTCTACATCTCACTTTCAGAATTATTACCTGTACTACAGTACAATTTGTACTTTTATATTAATGTATCTCTGTATTCTATGTTTACATTTGACAAATTCAAATAAACACAGAATTGCGGAAAAAAAAAAAAAAACATTAACAATGCTAATTTCCTTAAAATAACATGCCTACATGCCTGCATAACATGGGGGTTGTCCAAACATGTCTTTTAAGGGACACATCTCTGTGATGTACAGAAAGTACTGCTGTTTAAAATTAACAGAAAACAACATGTCTTTTGGGGAACCATCGGAGGGGTCTGTGTGCTGTGCAATATAAACTGTATCTTTTTTTCATACTACAGCAAGAATGAAAAAAAATGGCAGGTTGGTTGGCCAAGAAAGGGGAGAATGCACATGCTTCCCCTCCTGGACCATACCAGGCCATGTGCCCTCAACATGGGAGGTACCTTGCCAGGGCAACCCCGCCTGGCAAAGCACTTTGTCCCAACGTTGATGAGGACAAGGGCCTCTTCCCCTCAGCCCTGGCAAGTGGGTTATGGGAATCTGGAAGCCCCCTTTAATAAGGTTGTTGTTATTTTTAGGTGTAGTTTAGGCCAAAATCCAATGTGGACTATTAGCTTTCATACACAAACAATGAAACAAAGTAAATCAGATAATAATGCCTTAACTTAGCTAACGTATCAGTACAGTGTATGTTATGCCCATAGATGTCCATATCCTTGTTCAGTTTAAAATGTGCACATTAATTATCAGTCCAGTTTACACAGAAAGTAATTAAGCAACAAGTGTTTATGATCTGTGAGAGAAATCCAATCACCCCGAGAAAATCCACACAAACATTACAGATCTGCATTGATAGCCTTGTTTGAGTTAAAAATAGCCACAGAGAGGCAATGCTAGTGCTGCAGTGCAGCTGTATTAGGCCAGATTAAAAGGACATGTCAGGTGGTTTACAAATCAAAACACGTGTTTGAAGATCTAGTACATTTTTGCACAAGATTAAACTGAAACTTTATTCCATAGTAAATGGGTTACTATTTGATACTATTATTACATCTCACCAGCAACATGAGCCATGAGCCAATGTTTCCCTAGCTTGAGTTTTGAATATAATAACTGTTGCTGCTGGAACCTTAAATTGATGCTGTCAGTCTGAACTGTTATTAGAAAGTCCGTACACAAAGCATTGGAGATGTGTACAATGCTATTAACCATAGCAATCAGATTTGAGTTCACTGTAGTGTAATTAGAAAAAGATTCATTCTGATTAGATTACTGCATTTCACTTGGTGCTATTTGTCTAACCGGGTAAGCCCACAACATATCACATGCATTCTAGAACATCATTATATAATCTCTATAAGAAGGATGCTTACTGTACACTTTGTACTTATGTTTTTTATGATCTGTGATGTAGTAAATATTCAGTTAAACTAGGATTCATTTATGTTTTATTTTGTTTTAACCCTTTGGCCAATGTAACTATTACACTAAAATGTAATCAAACTACTGGCCACTATAGAAGCCAAAATCTGTTTACAATTGAATTCCTTGTTGCTGGCTATGCAGTAGAGGTGATCATTTCTATATGTGAATGAAAGTACCACCCTCTGCCTGTGTCCCAGGCTTACTTGTTCCTTCTGGGTGCTCAGGATCTCCATGGTTGGTGTCAAAATAGAGAGCATTGGGAGATCAGCAAAGATCCAATCACTAGTCTTTCCTGTGAAGTATGAACCTGGAAGTGCTAAGCTCTGAGCACTCCTGCGCTGTCAATCTCTGGCCTCCCTAGCATGGGTAGAAGTTGATCGAGCACAGTCTTTGCTTGATAAGCTACAACAAAATGCAGAGGTGACCCCTGATGTCTCCTAAGAGAGAACCAGCCCTTGTGTGATAGCAATAATCAATAAAACATGTTTAATACATTAAAAATAACAAAAAAGCAACCTAAAAATGTTTTAAAAGCTACCCACACCCACACTCACAAGCTCATGTACAAACTCATACAAAAACACTGATTGCACCATGCATATTAGGTATCACCATGCACTCCAATGTGAGAGCAATAATTTTCAGGCCATCATGTGCTGTTAACTCTAAATCGATGAGCTGGGAAGGCTTGCCTATGGACAATTTAGGGTATGATAACTGGATATTATATACTGTAGTGCTTGTGTGCACTAAAATTATTGTATGTATTTATTTTTTTCCTTTACTGAGAATATAGATTGATGAACAGAAACAAAATTATCGTGTGACATAAAAAGTTGCAACTAAGGGGCGTGGCTACCATGCCACTGCATGGTAGCTTGATAAAGCAACTCCTCCACAGCGCTAAGAATTACAGCAATCAGAGACGCCTTTACTCCTCCTTACATTCTACCTTCTAAGGCTCCAGGCCACACCCGGAGATGACCCGCAAGAGGAAGGAGGCTTCCCAGCCTAAGAAACAACAGCATTTCTTCCTCCCTGCAGAGCGGACACAGACACAAGATGGTGCTGGCAGATGCTTGCCTGCCTCACCCAGTGGCTCCTCACATACATTTTGTGATTCTACATGGGCTGACGCTGGGAAGACAGCTCAGGCACAGTCTCCAGCTGCCTCTACACCTCTCTCACAAAGCCCAGCAAAAGCAAACTCCCACTCTAAACCGGGTCATCTGCTTTTGAGGCAAGCTCTGGCTGTAATTCACTGAGTAAAACTAGAGACCTAGCAGAAACAATTAACTCTTTCTCCACCAGCAACCAGACACTTTCTGACACAACCCTAAAAGACATGTTCATCTCCCCTTGTGCTTCATTGCATATTGACATAATGGAATGTGTTCAGAGTTTCAAAGCTAGTGTGCAGGAGTTTGGGCGGACAGTAGATCATTTGGAGTAGAAAATGGGAGAATTTGCATAATCTCATAACAATCTTATTGATGCATGCAGTAATTAGGAAGATGAGCTTGAAAAGCTTAAGGCAAAGGTAGCTGATTTGGAAGACCAACTGAGAAGAAATAATGTAAAAGTTTGTGGAATCCCTAAATCTATACAGAATGTTAAGCTACAATATGCCTGTGATCTGATCTGCACATTGCTGCCATCGATACCTGCCTATGAAATATTGATAGGATACATTGCCTGCCAAAACCATCACAACTATTGTGGTTGGAATCTTGCTGTCATGCCTGGGGATTTGAGGAAAGTTGCTTTACACATGTGCTTATGGCCGTTCCATTAGTTTGGAGGCCATTGGGATCTGGTAAGCTGCTTGCTGAAGTACTGGTGGTGGTTTCAATGACCGTGTGCTGTGAAGAGATTGGGTTTTTCTTATACATCCTTTCACTTTAGGCGACAACTGCCTGTACCACATTTCCTCTATTCCATCTTCCAAGGAAACGTGCATGGACTTTATCATCTCACAATATATGCATACTAGCGGCGGTGTGATATCCAGCTAGCCCCTCTCTCCTAGGGGATATTGGGACTGCTTTTTTCCTGTGCACCCCCCAGGGACCCTATTGAGGGGGCACAGGGCGCCATATTGGGGACCAGTCTATCTAGTTCTTCCCTGCAAATTATATCAGCAATATAAGGAATGACCCAACTTTTTTGTGTTTATACTGACCCCCTCATGGGTAGGCTTGGGCTGCCTTTGCACAAGACCACCGGATCACCTGAAGAAGCATGTGGCGAAATGCGTTGTGATTTTGGTGTGATTAAAAGCATCTTCTCATTTAAGGGGCCCTGACCTGACATTGGTTGCCTCACTGAAGACGACCAAGGACTAGGCCTTTCTATCTACACAACGACCACAATGTTCTTTACATATTTTTATTGTCTCCATATGTTATGTACTTTTTACTATGCAATGTAAAAAATATTGATTTTATATAATTCACTGTTGTGCTATCCTGTTTGGAAATTCTCATTGACAGCCTTTAAAGTCCCATCCCTTTTTTCCCTTTGGTTTTTGTGTAATTCTGCCTCCTTGCTCACAGCTATTCCTGCCATTGCCCCAGCATCATGCATGGAGGAGTCAGCTGAATTATTGCAACATAGAATCAGCCACTCGCTTCTTGAGGATGCACAGACACTACTTGATTCTGATGTTGGTTCTGAGATAGAGGAAGGGAGTAACATGAGACACAGAGAGGGGAGAACACTGATGAACAACAAATTGGTAGTCATGTTCCCCTAGCCGCAGTGTATTGCCAAGTTGGCTCCAGTGACGATGAGGATGGAGGGGATAATGAGGATGAGGTCACTGACGTAACTTGGGTGCCGGTTAGATCAGAGGAGGAAAGTGAGGGAGAGGCACAACCCCAATGATGCAGGATGTCCTCCTGAGGTAGCCATCATGGAACAGTAGAGAATGAGCCAAAAAGGGTATTGCAAAACAAACGGGTAGGGAGTGCCATCATCCAGATTAATGATTGTATGCCATATGTTCAGGCTGGTCGAGAGCTCTCTTATAAGCCCGACAAGCCACAGCTGTGCCCGGTGCAGCCATGCCTGACCCCTGCCGCGTGCGTCGTGGGAAGGGTCAGGCACAGCTGAGCCGGGCACAGCTGTGGTTTGTCTCGGCGTCGGTCTTGTCAGGCTTATAAGAGAGCTCTCGACCAGACTGGACATACAGCCGCCCCACTGGAGACCACGTACACCCCTGTTACCACACAGGTGAGCTGGATGTCTTTTTTATGTGGAGACTCTTTTCTCCTCCGTATGTATTTGGTCGTTCATTCACTCATATATTTATTACATTGTATCTCTGTAGGATACTAACCTGTGTTGGGAGTTTGAATTATCCTTCAACCCCTTCTACCCGAGTAACATGTAATACCCTGGCTGTAAACACTTCTTTGTTACATGCCCTCCTTGCTCTGTGTACGGGACGCATGGTCTCCAGTGCGGCTATACCTACCATAATACTATCCAGGTGGGTTGTTGTTACCATGGAATGTGGTACTTACTCTCTGTCCTGTTGTATGGTACTTTGGGTTCTCCATTTTTCTGTCCTCCAGGTGACAGCCCTCTTGCGGTTTGACATGATCTGTTTTGTTTGGTTCCCCTTTCTCCCTTGGCTTCCCTTCCTCTATTCCCCACCCTCCCTTCTCTTCCCCCAATATCTATCTTTCTCCCCCCCCCCCCCGTCCTCCCCCTCCCTTTTCCCCCTCATGCTTGACAAGGCATTTAACCTGCCACCAATCAGCCCATTGGCAAGAGCATCTGAAAGCCAAACTAAAGGGACACAATTCTCCTCTTCACTTCTCCTTCCTCTGCTATAACTCATAGCAGACTCAACTGACAGGGATGATGGTGTAGCAAAGGGTGTCACAGGTCCTTGCAACACATCTATCAGCAGCACACCATCAGATGTAGAGTATACTGTAGCAGGCAAATTTCTCTGCCCCAACTGCTGCATTAAAAAATGCACTCCCTGTCACCCACATGCCCACCATCTAAATTCCAGCTTGTCCAAATGAAGAAAACTTGCAGGGAAAACAAATTTAAATGTCATTTTTTTCTTTATAAATGTCAGTTTTGCTGCAGCAGGTTCTATACATTGTGCAGATGTGCCACTTTACAGGCAGACTCTGTTGTTTATTGTTTTAATTTAAGCATCATTGAAATAATTGCTCCTTTAAAAATTATCTTTTTAAAAGTTTTTTTGGTATTGGTACACGTCCCCCATTAGGTTAGCCGTTCGTGTCCAAACTTTTGTGATGTTTGAGAGTTCTGGCATGAACCGAACTGGAGGGTGTTCGGTCCATATCTACAGATTACTGGTATGCCTGGTATCTTTAATATAGGAAGGCATTTTCTTTACCAAAGGTTGAAAATAAAAATCTAGATACTTGCCCACCCGGGACGTAATGAAATCAATTCCGCTAACAATATGACGGCCCTGGAGGCAAGTCAAATTATGCATTTCTGGTAGATAGTGTAAAACCAGAGTACGTGAAGCAATTGGTACTAAAAATGATTATTCTTTTTATACCTTGTTTGTAACACCTGTTAACAATCTTTTGCAGCTCTCTCTTATAAGTCTGAACTGGATCGAAAGGTTAAAATGCTGAACATCTGTTGGAATAATTTTACTCTCTTTGACTGGATTAGACATAATATATTATTACATAGTTACATAGTCAATGAGGTTGAAAAAAGACACAAGTCCATCAAGTCCAACCTATGTGTGTGCTTTTTAAGTCAGTATTACATTGTATATCCCCCAATGTTGTGGACCCTTAGGTGTGCATCTAATAGTTTTTTTTTAAATTATCTATACTCCCAGCAGAAACTACTGCTTGTGGAAGAGAATTCCACATTCTCACTGCTCTTACCGTAAAGAAACCTCTATGCATTTTAAGGTTAAACTGCCTTTCTTTTATTTTTAGTGAATGGTCGCGTGTCTTTGTGTACTCTCTTGCGCTGAATAGTTTTGTCCCTATAGTGGGGTCACCAGTACAGTATTTGTACATTGAAATCATATCCCCTCTCAAGCATCTTTTCTCCAGTGAGAATAAGTTCAGTGCTTGTAATCTTTCATCATAACAAAGGTCCTCCAATCCCTTAATTAGCTTTGTTGCCTGTCTCTGAACTCTTTCCAATACCTGGACATACTTCCTGAGGACTGGTGCCCAACATTGGAACGGCATATTCCAGGTGCGGCCTCACCAGAGACTTATATATAGTGGGAGAATTATTGATTTATCCCTGGAGTTGATCCCTTTCTTGATGCATGCCAACACTCTGTTAGCTTTGCTTGCAGCAGCTTGGCATTGCATGCCACTGCTGAGCCTGTTCTCCACTAGGACCCCTAGGTCTTTTTCCATTCTAGATTCCCCCAGGGGCTCTCCCCCTAGTGAGTAGTTTGCTTTTTTGTTCTTGGTACCCAAATGCATTATCTTACATTTTTCTACGTTAAATCTCATCTGCCACTTGTCTGCCCACCCCATTAAT
>BLSH010384584.1:91016-146190 GCA_018402905.1 Glandirana rugosa | reverse complement strand
ACACACTTTGATATCTTCTCGCTTCGGTATAGGGACAAGATTTTAGTAGATTTTTTAGATGATTTTAGAACAGGGATATGGCTTCGCTCTTCTATAGTTTCACACACAGTTTCCAGATGATTGTAGAACAGTGATATGGGTTCTCCCGGTTTTAGTTTAAGTTTAGCACACAGTTTCTAGATGATTGTAGAACAGTGATATGGGTTCTCCCAGTTTTAGTTTAAGTTTAACACACTGTTTCCAGATGATTGTAGAACAGTGATATGGGTTCTCCCGGCTAATTTATACTTTTTTCACACAGTTTGAAGATGATTTTAGAACAGTGATATGGCTTCTACCGTTAATTACGGTAATACTTTTCACACACAGTTTGAAGATGGTCCACATCCACCTCCATTTTGGATTTTTTTATGTTTTTATTTATTTTTTAATATTTAAAGTTATTTCCCTGTCCCCATTTCTTTGTAGGGCACTTGTCCCACCCTTGCCCCCATTTCCTTCCTTTTGCAGACCTCTAGGACTTTCCAGGACTTTTTTACAGCAATTTTCAGAACTTTTAGTAAAATTACCAGAACCCCGGACCCGAACCCGGACTTTTTTTGAAAAGTCCGGGTTCGGGTCCGGGTCCCGGACACCCAAAAGTTCGGTACGGACCCAAATTTACAGTCCGGGTTCGCTCAACACTACTCAGGGAGAAACGATTATCAGTCTGAAATATAGATTGTAAAAAAATCATAAAATATATGTTGCTTTATTGATTTGATTCTTTACTATTATTTATAAGGTCCTTTGAGTAATGCCCATTAGTCGATCCTATAATTTATTTAGTCCTTTCAAGGGTTACTTCTTCTTGTTTTGGAATTTTGGAGGGTGTCTGCCTGGTGGTTTTAGATTATTGGCAGTCAGGTATTATTCATTTTTGGCTTATTCACAAAATTGTGGTAAATAAAATTGCCTATGTATCAATAATTGAGGGTGGCCAATTGCTGTTTGCATCTTAGTTGTCTTTTTATTGATGCTCAATAAAATAATTTGTAATTTGTAATTTTTTAATATAATTTGTATTTATTGGTGCCTAACAAATTCCAGCCTGGATTTTCTATTCACAATTGGTGCTAGCCAGCTCTTAGGGTTTTATTTTATTTTATGGGGTCTCTGCTTTCAGAAAATATATACTGCTTTGTGGGTTTAAAATAATCTTTAGGCATAAAAAGTACCTGTTAACAAGTGCAAAAATGAAAAATGGCTAGAGCAGAGAAAAGGCTAAAGTTAACTTTTATATTTTCGAAACTAGGCAACATATCAGGATTGCTTAGTAGCATACAATTTGCAGCCCTGATCCACTGCTGCAGCAAAAACCTGACAATTCCAGATAAGAGGGCCCCTGTGAAATTCTGTCCTACTTGAGAATGGAGAATTTGGATATTGTTTTTCTTTTCTTTTTCTTTTTTTTGTTACTACATTTGACAGGCAAGGGACGGATACTAAAGACCAATTCCGGCTTTTCTTTTTCTAAAAAAAAAATTCTGTCAAGTTTTTATGTCTGTCTATGACCCCGTTATTGGTGTTTTCCCCTTACTTCCTCTTCTAGTGATGCCCATACAAAAAACGGGAGATGCAATTGTCAGTGGGTCAGGAATGCACACATTTCAATACAAACATTGCCAGATGTCCTTCCTGACTGTAAAGTGAAATCTCCCAAGTAGGAATACAGATGGCTCCAGCTCTATCCAAAAGTAAGTACAAAATGTTGATTGGAGCTAGCTCTAACATCTTCTAGTGCATAAAGTCAAGCAAATTGGTTAATGTTTTTGCCTAGTCTAGGTTAAACCTGTTAAAAGATCTTATTTACATCATCAGTCATAAGCAATCATAAAACTTCAGTGAGTACAGTTACATCATAGATCTGCAGATACCCTCTGCAGCCCCGACCTTGGTCTAATTTTGACATATGAGAGGTTTATAAATGTAAATAACCAGAGCCACAAAAAGTGCATAAAGTTTGCCTGCATTTCATGTAGAAGGCTTTGCATATGTATATGTCTCTGTAACTAGCCATATTAAGAAAACAAATACATATTCCATGGGAAAAGTTGAGAAAATTCATCAGGTTTTATTGATAATAGTTTTTTTTTGTCATCACTACCACAGCTGTCTAAATAAAGGCATCAGATTTTCCTTTATGGAAATTATTTAATTGCGTTTTTGATTCTTTTATAGAGTAATGTATTTTGGATAAGCACATACCTCCAATATCAGGTCTGAGCTTGTTGTCATAACCTTTGAGAAGTCCATTTAAAATAGATGTTACATCATTATCATGGAATTTGCGTGTGAGTAACCATGTTTTATTAGATGGTGCATCCTCATAGTCCTCATCTTCTTTCTGTAAAGAACTGTAACAAAAATGTATAAGATATAAAAAATAGATATTGATGTAATTGAATGAAATAAACCTTAGTAATAATTAAATGAATATGTGCTCCTAGGTTGCTACTTTCTGTAAGTGAAATATCCTCTCTATTATCAGAAAGGGGTCTATTTATAAAAAAACTTGCTTTGCAAGTTTAATATTTTTGAAAGCATAATGAATAATGCCCATAATGTTTGTAATATGTGTTATAGTTTCTTTGTTGTCTTTCGCTTAGCGAATATAACATTCCTTAAACATTCAATCCAAAGAGAAAAATAGGCATAAGAACATTCGACCATGAGAGTAATCATTCACCAATACAGAAAATAACTGAAAACAGGAGAGGATATAATATGAGAGAGAATTTATATGAAGAATCCTGTGCACATGGCCAAATGAATGGGTGTTTACCTAAGCAAACCTACAGCTGCAGCATGAGATGAAACATTTAATAAAATGTGACAGCTTACTCCTAATTGTTAGGGAGCCATCACCCACCACAACCAGTGAGCAAAAAATAATTAATCCGTATTTACAAAACATACACAAATATATATACTTTTGTACGTTTTGTAAATACTGATGAATTATTTTTTAAAGATGTAGAAATAAAATTTGAAATATTTAATAGTGGTAGTAAACCCTTTTCTGTCATTTTACCTACAGGTAAGCCTATAACTAATCTTACCTATAGGTAGAATGAATATCTCCTAAACATGCACTGTTTAGGACATATTCCAAAAAACAGCAGCCAGTGACGTCATTTGTGCATGCGCTCTGAAGGAATGGCATGCCAGTGAATTTCTTTCAGCGCTCTGTGCCATGCCCCGGGCTCCCACACGCATGCACAGGAGTGGTGTTCAGTCTTACCTGTAGGTAGAATGAATATCTCCTAAACACACACTGTTTAGGAGATATTCCAGTGAACAGTAGCCAGTGACGTCACTGGTGCATATGCTCTGAAGGAATGGCATACCAGTGATTTTCTTTCAGCGCTCTGTGCCATGCCCCGGGTTCCCACACGTATGTGTGGGAGTGACATTCATCAATCAGGCGGCCGGAGCTTACGAACCCGGAAGACCGGGTGAAGATGGAGCCCCTGTCAGGGGTGACAGGGCACCACTGGAGGGATCCATTCTAAAGGTAAGTCTAACATAATGTGCTAGTTTGCAGTGCATACTAGCACATTATGGCTTTATCCTGCAGTGGAGAAGCTTTTTTTTTTTTTAGGTCAACTTTACTACCACTTTAAATACTGTATATTAGCAGTTGTATGGCTGCCTCTAAAATCCCACCACAAGGGATTTACAATTTTACAACTTAATTAAGGGATGAGGGCAACTACACCCCGAATTGTCAAAGCGGATCTATTCTAATGAGTTAGACATTTTTGTATTTTTAAAATTTTTCTTATCATTGTTTCCTGTTTTTACTTAAGTCCCTGCTTCTTGTTTACTTATTCAAATGTATTTAGAGTTAATAGACACAAAAACACAAATAGTATATTTTGAACAATATATTTTACATTAGTTTTAATACTTTGTTCAAGTTGTGGTTTGAATAATACATATACAATGTTCACAGTACTGCTTTGATCAGGATAGCAAAAATAAACAATAAAATATTATTAGATACATACAACAACCTATGCAGGGTAGCAGTGGACTGTCTGGAGACTGTATTTAGAAAGCACTGTAAGTTTGAACCATGCAGCCACTATGAACCACACCAATCCCCCCCCCCCCCGGTCCTATGAAATTCTCACCCCACAGGCCAATGAGTTAAGAGGTGGGAGGAGCTGGAGCCCCTTGCACCAGAAAGTATGTACATTTTAGAACATTTAGGCATTCCAGGTACCTGATGTTTGGGCACCTGAAGGGGCTTGATATGTGCTAACAAAGCTTGATTAGGTAACTATTTCAGTAAAGTCAACATATAAGTGGTTTCTTCAAATGCTTGTGTAGGTGTAGATGTTTGAGCCATTATAGTTCCATGGCTGGTAAATATGTATCAGATCTACTTTTGTTGGCAACTTGGAAAGTTAGATTGGCTTCATTGTTAGTTGATTGCTCTTGCCTTGATTAAGGCGGAGTTCACACTAGTGTGAATTGGATGCTGGTTTCCCTGCATCCAATGTGCATGACAAGATAGTGTGCCCGGGTCTCAATGGAGCTGGTTCAAACATCTCCGTGGTGGCTGCGGAGCAGATTGCACAGGGGTCCTCTGCGTCTTTAGCTCCATTTCAGGTCTGAATTAAGGCAAACATTTGGGCTTGATTTGTCTATGAAATTGAGAACAGGGACATAGCAGATCCCTGCTGTGAGCGGCACCTGATTTAGGTGTGAAACTAATTTTAAGCTGTGGATACTCTGAAAAGTAAATAACAAACTTGCTAAAACACAGAAAAAACAATTATACACTGAAAAATAAAAAAAATATTATATGGAAGCTTATCTGGAAATTACCAACCCTAGTGTCTTTTACTCTTGATAGTTATAAACTTTGTTTCAGTGAAAATTGTTTTGTTTGTTTTGCAAACAAAGGATCAGTCAGAGCAACCTTACACTTTTTCAATACAAGTTATAAATACATATGTTTTAAGTTTAATTGTAAACACCATTTGCAAATTAACCACTATGTTGCAGTATAATATGGGTGGTGTAAGCCTATCTGCAAAAAAATACTTGCTACAACTTATATTCAGTGCCACAATATGCAAATAATGGTGAAACCCCCATTGAATGCATTGATTATTATTATCCACTTAATGCCAAATCATGTACACGTACATCATTTGCCTTTAAGTGGTTATGCCAGCATGATGCCTGCAGCTACAGGCATCATCCCTGTATTGCTTTTTACAGCCGGCAAACAGCTTTTATATATAGCCTCTGGATGGCTTTTACAGGCAGTAGGAGCAGTTGCTCTCCCCCTTCCACCACCCGCCAGTGACTGTCTGTGCTCTACCATCCCACTGGCAAACTCAGAAAGAAATCTGGCAGTTCTGCTGACTTACCACTGAGTTCCTTGAGGACTGGAAGGTCTCCAGTGAGCTCTATGGTATAGGAAACTGAAAGCAACCAGCATTTTGTCACGAGTGTGCACAGTTTTATAGCTAAACATGTTAGGTATCTATTTACCCAGCATAACACCATCTTTTATAAATAATATTAGTAACTCCACTTGATTAATCCACCTTGCAAATGTCTTCACAAGTAAGTACGAATGATGGTGAGAACCTCCAAACCGCTCATCCACCCACCATGGACTCATATACCAAAAAGTATAGTGAAAGAACCATTAATGTGATGTTATGTTACAACAGTCCATATTATCATCAATAAAAAAAGTCCCTAATATTAGTATTTTTATCACCGTGCAAAGAGCTTCTTATTTTTAAACACCATGTGCTCGCCTCCACCTGCTCACCTTTACAGTTTGCTCTATATGCAGTATAGGTCCATGTGGGCTTTCCCTCACATGGGGTTTAAGTGGATCTGTATATCAAGCTATTCAGGCTGTCACCCTCTACCAATGCACAGCCCTTAGATGTGGTGGCTTAATTGATTTTCTTTTTTCTAGCTTTTTTTCCTTTATTATCACCTGGCCTTTCTTAACATAGTGGCCCTCATAACAAAGGTCAAATTGCTCCTCCATAAGATCTATGTTTGGCCAGCTGAAATCTGCTACAAAATCTCAATATTGTCCACAGAACTTCAGCAGTAGAGATAGGTTGAACACCCCCCTGTTCGGTTCACACCAGAACTCCTGAACAGAGAAAAATTCTGACCCAAACAATGAACCCTATTAAAGTCTATGGGACCCGAACTTAAAAAATTAAAAGCCCCCATTTTGAAGGCTTATATGCAAGTAAGTGGCCATAAAAAGGGTACGGGGGTCCAGGTACTACCCTGGGGGACATGTACCACTGCAAACATTTTTTTTTTTTAAAAGATCGTTTTTACAGGAGCAATGATTTTGATGATGCTTAAAGTGCAACAATAAAAATGAAAAATTCCTTTAAATATAGTGCCTGGGGGGTCCCCTTAGTCTGCCTGTGAAGTGGTTGATTTGTAGCATGTATAGAACAAAAATCACTTTCCGAAAAAAAAAAAAAAAAAAAAAAAAAGGAATGAAATCATATTTAAATTTGCCGGCAATACAATTCCATTGCTGGCAATAGAAAAATGTTTAAAAAACGGCATGGGGTCCCCCACAGTCCATACCAAGCCCCTAAAATCAATACTAGATCCTTATCCAAGCACACAGCCTGGTAGTCCAGGAAAGGGGGGGAACATGCAAGTGCCCCCCCCCCGAATGATATCAGGAGGCCACATACCCTCAACATGGGAAGTGGGTGCTTTGGGGCCACCCCGAAGCATCTTGTCCCCATGTTGATGGGGACAATGGCCTTATACCCACAACCATGGGCTGTGGTTGTGGGGCGATTGCGGGCAAGGGGCTTATCGTAAATTGGACGCCCCCTTTAACAAAGGGCCCCCAGATCCTGGCCCCCCCATATGAATGAGTATGCGGTACATTTTACCCCTACCCATTCACCAAAAAATCAAAAATTAATAAAAACACAGAGAGAGTCTTTGACAATTCCTTTATCAAAAATTAAAAAAACAGTGTTCCCAATATAAATTCATAATCAATCTTGATGACCTCAGTACCGCTGGACCCATAAAAAAATCTCTCCTCTGTCAACTAAGGCAAACTGCCAAATGCCTGACTTGCTTTTTGACAGGTTCTTATACAGGTAATGATGAGGCCATCTGGCAATATCAACTGGTGGCACTGCCCCTTGTGACATCACTGACCCAGCATGCACTGGTCAATGATGTCACAAGGGGGCGGTGCCACCCTGGATCAGGGGGCACAATTAATTTTTTTTAATAAAGGAATTGTCAAAAGCTGTCTCTGTGTTTTTATTACTTTTTGACAGTTTTTTTAGTAAATAGGTAGGGGCACTATGTAAAAGGGGGCTTCCAAATTCCAATAAGCCCCCTGCCCACAGACCCCCCCCAACCACCTCCCAGGGTTGTGGTGATGAGGTTCTTGTCCCCATCAACACCCCCCATGTTGAGGGCATGTGGCCTGGTATGGCCTGGCCTGGCCTGGTATGCACTTGCTCGCCCCCCTCCCCTTCCTGGCCTGCCATGCTGCCTACTCAGATAAGTGTCTGGTATGGATTCTGGGGGGACCCCATGCCATTTTTTTTCACTTTTTTTTTGCCGGGAATGTTTTTTTCAGCTATCAGTGGAGAACCAATCAGGGCTTAGAATGCACTGAGCAGTGCACAGAGCATTGTAGGGCATTCGGCAGGGTGAAAACCCACCGAGCACCCTGCAAATTCGGGTGTTCACTGGACGGGCAAACAAGCAATGTTTGGGCCGAACTTTTGCTCGGCCGAACTGTTCGCCCAACTCTATTCAGCAGTCATTCACAGCTCAGGTGGTGGAAGGCAGATCAGTGCTAAAAAACTTAAAAGATTGCAGGAATTTAGGTCTAAGGCAGACAGCACAAGACAGGACTTATTTCACTGAGATAAGTCACACTCTAAGGCTGGCCATACATTATACAATTGTAATATTCAATTTCCTTTAGATTTACCTTCAACTATGTAGTGCAAGGGCCTGCCTGATTGCATACAAATTAAAATTGTTTATGTTTGACCTCATATTATATGGTTTTGGTACATCTAAAAGTATGTTGTACAAGAACATTATATTATGTATGGCCAGCCTCTACTGCTCTAGATAGGTGATTAGGATTTGTTTTTTTTACACTACGATTGCTGTATAAGCACTCATTATTACACTGTGAAACTAGGAATGGCTTCCACTCGTACCATTGTGTACAACTGTGATAGTTGTGAATGGCCACAGCTATCATATGGTACAGGCCAGCTGTGATTGGCCGTGTACCATGTGATCACTGTGACCAATCACAGAAATCATCACAAAAGTACACACACATAATACAGGTCTGCTGTAATTGGCCATTTACCATGTGATCACTATGAGCAATCACAGGGATTATCACATTAGTACACAATGGCTATGAATGAAAGTCATTGTTTAAAATTGACATGTGATTGCAGTGATTGGTCACAGTGGTACCCATCATATGGTACCAGGGCCATGCACAGTCCCGCTACAACAATATGTGATCTGCTGTGTCCAGTGGACACAGCAGGGCACAGACCACTCCACTGCCTGGCCTCTAGGGTGTGCACAAGGCAGGTGAGTAGAAGTAAGTCATATGATGTCCACCCAGGATAGTAGAGCTCCCATCTGGTCTATAATAATATGGCTAGGCGGGAACACTGCTATTCCGGGTAGATGTCATATGAGGTCCTTCCACTTGTGTCTGGTTAAATGTGCCGACCACATTGGCTTTAATTGTTCAGACCTTCCTCCCTATATTTTCTAGTGGTGATTCTGCCAATAATACACTTCCTGCCCTAGGGTGACAGTATCTGTTTGGGGGCCCTAATGTTGTAGGATAGAAAGTGTTTTAGGACTAAAAAACACCTCTCCCTCTCCTATTTCAATAATTTAAGGGGGTGTCCTGCAGTCCACAGAGAGAGCTGAGTACAATTCTAGCTGATAAAACTCAACAGAGATATAGAGCACACAATGTTACAGCTCTTTTGGGAGGATCATCAGACATTTCTTTGCTTTTATCAAACAGAACTCTTTTGATGGTATATAAAGCATACCAAAACAGTAAAACAAGAGATGTTTATTTACTGTTAGGATCTACATATACCTAAAAACCTTTCTACTTTGTTCTCAGCTGCCAGTCAGAATTAAATGATAATTCTCCTGTAATTTTGGATAGAAGATCTAAATTCAGTTGGTAATTACCTAACACAGACAGTCTGTATTTCAGACATTTTGAGAAAAAAGACCCAAAGCATTTCCATATCTTCCAGTTAAAAGATATTCAGGTAACCAGTGAATATTTAAATTCATACTTACTTTACTTTTTGCATAGAATATACACGTGTCCAATGTTCTAGTATTTTACTATTTTTTTTCAAATATAAATTATTGAACTGGAGCGCATGCGTGGAGGCTGAAGATGGCGGACGCACACTAGACCAACTCCACTTCACCGCTCTTTCTCATTGCTCCCCAAAAGCAACTGAAGCCTCCTAGCAACCAGGGAGCACAGTCAAGTGGCTCAACAACATCTGGAGGTCTGTATGGGCAAAATTGGGCAACAGAAAGAGTGCTACAAACCCCTTGTAGCGCCGTGGCCACCCACATGGATAAATACCTTACGCGATCCAGATCCCAGGCCTCAAGTAGCTCTGCACCCCTGGCGCCTGGCATGATCAGCGCGGATGACCAGATGGAGGAGGTAAACCACCCCAGCACCATCATAGACATAACTCCAGCACACTTGACTGTAGACATTCTGGATGCTAAATTGCATACCCTTTTACAAAACATAACCCACACTATCACAAGTGAAGTGGGGAAATTAGCCCAGGAACTAAGGGGTGAAATAGCATGGGTGGAGGAGAGAACAGACCATATTGAGAACAAGGTGGATGAACTGATACAATACGTTCAAGTCCTAGAAGAGGATAACCATGCCTTGAAACAGCATGTAAATTCCCTCCAAGCACAACAGGAGGATTTAGAGAACAGGGAAAGAAGACAAACCCTCCGCATCAGAGGGGTCCCAGAGACAGTAGGAGACACGCAGATAAGAGAATATCTGCTGGGACTTTTTATCACTCTAGCTTCCACTATACCAGACATCTACTGGCACATGGGCCATGCCCACAGATCCTTGGCCCCCAAACCACCAGCGGGAGCCAGGCCCAAAGATATAGTGGTGAAACACCACTACTATGAGAGTAAAGAGACTCTTATGAACTCTACCCGCAACAAATCCACCATAACATACAAAGGGGAGAAACTGCAAATCTACAGTGGCCCCTCCCCAATTACATTGGCAAGGCGATGTTCTCTCTGCCCCATCACATTCCACCTGCAGCAGCTCTGGGTCATATGTTGTTGGGGTTTCCCCTTTAAACTGACAGTGACCAAAGACGGTGCACAATATCATCTACGCAACCTAGCTGTAGGGGAAGCTTTTCTGCCTAGACTGGGTCTACCCCCATTACCTGAGGAAGCCCTGCTGGTGCCTATACCGCACCCGAGGCCAACAACCACTCCAAGCAAGCTGTGGACACCAGTAAGAGTCAGGGCGAAAGGACAGGCGTCCACACCTCAATGCACCCCAAGATCTCGGAAATATGCTGACACCTTAAAAAACCTATCTCATATGATGGCCAGCTGAAGGTGAAGAGATCCTTTGATTCTTTTTTTTTTTTGCCAACTATTGCTGACATCCTGTGAGGGATAACTTGATCCCCCATATGGCTCACAATCAGTAAAGTAGCCAAGGATATACTTTTACAGTATGGAACTCCTGAGAAGGGTTAGCGGTAGGTGACCGCCCTCTTCTCGACCTCCACATGCCATCCTATTTAGTCAGTGGTTTTCACCATGGACCCCTGGACCTGCCTGGGTATGTCATCCATGTACAACCCACTTTACTGTTATTCTTTTTTGTTTTTGGTCCCTCATGGACTTGGAGCCCTAACCTAGGCCTCGGTGTCCCCAAGGGTAGATTTCTGCAGGAGTTACAATCCCTTGTTCAAAACGCAGAAATTTCCTCCTGACACACCTATGCTCAGTAACCAAATTCAAATGTTATCAACCTGCTTTAATTCACTGTTCATGATGTCTTGTGCAAAATGTCCTTAAGAGTTTATTCATGTAATGTTAAGGGGCTAAATTCTGTGCGTAAAAGGTGGCTGGCCCTGAGGGAATTCCGCCAATCTCAGGCTGACGTGATACTGATCCAGGAGACACATTTATAAAAGGGGGCTCCCTTAATTTAACCACAACTTGGCCTCTGACCCTTCAGGTAAAGCTGGGGTGGCAATATTAATTAAGTGAAACGTCAATATTCAGGTGCAAACATCCTCCAACGATAAACTAGGCCGATATATAGGCCCTTAATTGCACCCACAATAAGACCCCTGTGACAATTATAAACACATACGTCCCGAATTCTGGCCAAATTAGCTTTCTGTGCAATTGTATATCCCCTCTTTTGGACTCGTCACATCCACTTATGGTGGTCAGCGGAGATTTTAACCTCACCATCTCTTCAGCCAGGGATAGGAAGTCACTTCGGGGCCACCAGCCTTCTAAACAAATAATTAGACAGTCTACATTTTTTCGCCAGTGGGTTAGAGAGCACGAACTGCTGGACTCTTGGAGATTAAGACACCCCATAGGCAGACAGTATTCCTTTTTTTCGCCTGTACACCATACTTTTTCCCGATTGGATTACTTCCTGGTATATAACCCACTTGGACAAACAATGGTTGACTCTGAAATTGCTATAAACACATGGTCAGACCATTCATCTATTGTCATAGATTTCCTCATAACCAATTCTATCCCTCGCAGAGGTCAATGGCGTTTGAACGACAACCTCCTAGGGCGATTAGATGTTAGGATGTCTATAGTAAAATCACTTGAAGAATTCTTTAAGATTAATGAAGGTACGGTCTCTCAGACCTCAATGCTGTGGGAGGCCCATAAGGCCTTTATTAGGGGCCAATTCATAGCTATAGGTTCATGTCTTAAGAGAGATGCACCCCTGCAAAAAAAAAACCCTTCTCCAACAATTAACACAGGCAGAAGATAAGCTCACGACACACCCGTCAGTGGGAAATTTGAAGGCGGTGGTGCTGCTCAGGGACAGACTTAAATCTTTGGACATTGAGGACATGTCTAAAAGTCTGAAGTGGATGAAACAGAAGTTCTACCAATTTGCCAAAAGACCACATAGAATGTTGATAAACAGGCCGAAGACAAAAGCTATGGGAAGTGCCCCTGAATTTGTTTTTCAACCAGATGGGACTCCCACCTATTGCCCCGAAGGCATAGTGGTTGATTTACTAAAGTTTGAAAGTGGAAAATTTGGTGCTGCTCCACACAGAAACCAATCAGCTTCAAGGTTTTATTGTCAAAGCTTGATTGAACAAGCTGAGGTTAGAAGCTGATTGGCTAGCGTGCACAGCTGCACCAGTTTTTGCACTCTCCAGCTTTAGTAAATCAACCCCATTGCGTCAACCTTCGGTAAGTTTTACAGCAAACTTTATAACTACTTGTCACCTGATCAGCACCCACCGTTCAATAAATTAAAGTTTGAGGATTTTTTTCACAGGAACCCACTTACCTAAATTAACCCATACAGACAGACACTGAATGCACCTATACCCTATGATGAGCTAGAAAAGGTAGTTAAAGACCTTCCTAATCATACATTACCGGGACCCGATGGCTTTACCTACACATATTATAAACAACTCCTCCCACAGGTGGCCCCTGCTCTCCTGACCCTCTACTCATCCTTAATGATAGCCTTGCTTAATTCCGACTACAAGATATTCACCATGATACTGGCCAATCAACTAGCCACTTTTCTGCCGAAATTAATACATAATGACCAAGTGGGCTTTGTCCTCACAAGACAAGCTGGTGATAACACCAGTAGGACAGTGAATCCCATAGACATTATTAATAGTAAGCGCACCCCAGCCCTTCTCCTAAGCCTTGATGCCCCAAAGGCCTTTGATAGGCTGGGATGGCCAAATATGTTAGAGACCCTAAACACATAGGCATAAAAGGCCCTTTTTTTAGAGCTATAATAGCCCTATATTCATCACCCACTGCTCAGGTGAAACTTCCAAACTCTATGTCCGCCCTTTTTCAAATGCACAATGTCAAGAGACAGGAGTGTCCCCTTTCCCCCCTCTTCTTTGTGATATGTTTAGAGCCCCTAGCAGCAGCCAATAGATTACATCTTGACGTCAAAGGGGTATAGGTCAGCTAAAGAGAGTTTAAACCCTCATTATTTGCAGACGACATATTACTGATGCTAATGGAACCCCACACCACGTTACGCTCTTTCAGCGACTCGTCAGGATACAAAATTAACACCGCAGAAACAGAAGCCCTACCACTCCACATCCCTGGAGCTCAATTGGTCCAGCTCCAGGATAATTATAAATACCACTGATGCACCAATGCTATCAAATACTTGGGGACCTACAGTATCTCACAAAAGTGAGTACACCCTCACATTTTTGTAAATATTTTATTATATCTTTTCATGTGACAACACTGAAGAAATGACACTTTGCTACAATGTAAAGTCGTGAGTGTACAGCTTGTATAACAGTGTAAATTTGTTGTCCCCTCAAAATAACTCAACATACAGTCATTAATGTCTAAACCGCTGGCAACAAAAGTGAGTACACCCCTAAATGAAAATGTCCAAATTGGGTCCAATTAGCCATTTTCCCTCCCCGGTGTCATGTGACTCCTTAGTATTACAAGGTCTCAGGTGTGAATGGGGAGCAGGTGTGTTAAATTTGGTGTTATCCCTCTCACTCTCTCATACTGGCCACTGGAAGTTCAACATGGCACCTCGTGGTAAAGAACTCTCTGAGGATGTGAAAAAAATAATTGTTGCTCTACATAAAGATGGCCTAGGCTATAAGAAGATTGCCAAGACCCTGAAACTGGACTGCAGCACGGTGGCCAATACCATACAATGGTTTAACAAGACAGGTTCCACTCAGAACAGGATTCACCATGGTCGACCAAAGAAGTTGAGTGCACGTGCTCAGCATCATATCCAGAGGTTGTCTTTGGGAAATAGACATATATGAGTGCTGCCAGCATTGCGGCAGAGGTTGTGAGGGCCAGCCTGTCAGTGCTCAGACCATACGCCGCACACTGCATCAAATTGGTCTGCATGGATGTCGTCCAAGAAGGAAGCCTCTTCTAAAGATGATGCACAAGAAAGCCTGCAAACAGTTTGCTGAAGACAAGCAAACTAAGGACATGGATTACTGGAACCATGTCCTGTGGTCTGATGAGACCAAGATAAACGTATTTGGTTCAGAAGGTGTCAAGCGTGTGAGGTGGCAACCAGGTGAGGAGTACAAAGACAAGTGTGTCTTGCCTACAGTCAAGCATGATGGTGGGAGGGTCATGGTCTGGGGCTGTATGAGTGCTGCCGGCACTGGGGAGCTACAATTCATTGCGGGAACCATGAATGCCAACATGTACTGTGACATACTGAAGCAGAGCATGATCCCCTCCCTTCGGAGACTGGGCCACAGGGCATGATAACAATATGATAACGACCCCAAACACACCTCCAAGACGACCACTGCCTTGCTAAAGAAGCTGAGGCTAAAGGTGATGGACTGGCCAAGCATGTCTCCAGACCTAAACCCTATTGAGCACCTGTGGGACATCCTCAAATGGAAGGTGAAGGAGCGCAAGGTCTCTAACATGTACCAGCTCTGTGATGTCCTCATAGAGGAGTGGAAGAGGACTCCAGTGGCAACCTGTGAAGCTCTGATGAACTCCATGCCCAAGAGGGTTAAGGCAGTGCTGGAAAATAATGGTGGCCACACAAAATATTGACCCTTTGGGCCAATTTGGACATTTTCGCTTAGGGGTGTACTCACTTTTGTTGCCAACGTTTTAGACATTAATGGCTGTGTGTTGAATTATTTTGAAGGGACAACAAATTTACACTGTAAATACAGTATACAAGCTGCACACTCACTACTTTACACTGTAGCAAAGTGTCATTTCTTCAGTGTTGTCACATGAAAAGATAAAATAAAATATTTACAAAAATGTGAGGGGTGTACTCACTTTTGTGAGATATGGTATATTGCCCCACAATGCTCCCAACTGTACTCAGCCAACTTCCTTCCATTGTTTAAAAACATTAGATCCCTTATCCACCAATAGAATGATCTTGACATCTCACTTATAAGTAGAATAAATGTCCTAAAAATGGCAATTCTGCCAAAACGTTTATACTTATTTGAGACCTTACCAATAGCTGTATCGAAGACTCATTTAAAGAGAATACAGAGCTTTTTTTTTGCATTCATCTGGCATAATAGAAGACCCAGAGTGGGGCGCTCAGTCCTTCTGGCTCCTAGAGAGCGGGAAGACTGGGAGTACCAGATGTGACAAAATACTATTTGGCTGCACATCTCAGACAGACTTTGTCCTGGATGGACATGCTCCCAAGGAGTAGATGGACGGAAATTGAATCGAACTGTACCTACCCAGTCCACCTCTCCTCTTTACTAAACGACACGTCCATACTTCCCACGTTCTCGCCCTCTATCAACTTACTGAATTCAATACTCTTCACTAGGAAAATATGGCGTGAATGTAACAAAGCTAATATACTGGTTCCACCATGCCCTACCAACATGTTATACAACCCTGCTATCCCAGACAGCCTGTCACGCACTCAGATGATGCGTTGGGCCCAACTGGGTATATTTCAGTTAAGACATCTCATAAACCCAGCCACCCTAAAATGTGGACATTTGACTACTTACGGAATCTATATGACACTCTACCACCTCAAACTTTCTACGCATACCTACAGTTTAGACATGTCCTTCACATTTTGAGACCACATTTCAATGTTAGGATCGGGTCAGCCCCACCTAATATCCACATTATACAAACTCCTCCTGAATAATGCCCCCCCAGAGGAGATTAAACATAGCTATATGAGGAACTGGGAGAGGGCCTTAAATAGACTCATCTCTCTGAGTATGTTGCGGTCGATCTGGGAAAATGTGACAAAAACATCTAGATGTGTAGTCTATAAAGAAAATATTTATAAAATAATGATGTCTTGGTATAAAACCCCGACAACCCTACATGCTATAAATAAGGGCACATCAGACACATGTTGGAGATGTCACACAAATCGAGGGTCATTGATTCATATATTTTGGGAGTGCTCCCTGATACGCAAATACTGGGATATGGTTCAGGAAGTGATGGCCCAGGTTTTGGAGATAGATATGCCCTCAGACCCGCTACACTTCCTCTTAGGTCTCCCAATTAAAGAAATCTCTAAGCCCTCAAAAGTTCTGGCAAGGTACATGCTAACTGCAGCTAGACGCCTAATACCTAGACAATGGAAGTCAGAGATAGCTCCTACATAAAATAAATTTATATCTAGCGTAATTGAAACGCGGGCTATGGAATATCTAACAGCCTTAAATGAAGATGCCTTAACACAATTCAATACATGCTGGGAAATGTGGGATTGTTCTAAATACGGTCTTCAGTATGCCCAAACCCCTGAAATAACCCCTTCTTTAGAGACATCATAAAACTTCAATCTCAAGACCAACATATACCTTGGATATGCAGGTTGATCTGTTACTTCTTTGTTGCTACAATTGCTTTTGTTTATGTTACAGTTTAAATTTCTGCTCCCTTTGTTGTTTTGCCCCTCACTGGTGCTAACCATTATACTTAGATTTTTCTGGACTGAACCGAAAACAGCAATACATAACATGGTTTGGGAGTCATGAAGAAACTGTCCACTTAGCCAAAATACAATGCTTCATTGGCAACTGGCCAAAAACATCACTCAGGACTGCAGAAACTGTAGACCCGCACCGGTGGGCATAGACTCACCAACTGTATTTGTTGTACTCTGATCCATTATGACATATGTGATATCATTCCTACAATGTATGACTTGTACATGCCGTATTTTGACAATAAAAATTTGAATAAAAAAAAAATAAAAATATTGAACTGTTACTGCTAGACATGTGCAGAATGGAAAAAAATCGTTTTGTTTCATATATATTCATTATGTTACTCATTTTGTTTCATTTTGGAATTTGTTTAGTGTGGTTTCATTTTTGTTAAATTTTGTTTTGTTTTCATAAAATTTTGTTTCTGTTAAATTTCATTTAGTTTATTCATTTTCTAATGAATTCCAAATTTTTAGAACTTTGAATGATCGACTGGTTCAAATTCTGTGTGAGGAATAGCTGGTTGTTAAGCAGCAGGCTGGGAAGCCAGCCACCACGTCCTTAACAACCGATGAGTCATCAGCTGTAAGCTGGTTTCCACACTGACAACTGAAATGTGAACAAAACAATGTCAGGCATGGGGTTCCCCCCAGTTGATACCAGGCCATTATCCAAATGTACAGCCCGGCAGCTCAGGGAGATGGTGGATGAGCAAGTGCCCGCCTCCTGAACCATACCAAGCCACATAATCTCAATATGGGGGGTGGATGCTTTGCTACAAAGCACCTTGTCCCCATGTTGATGGGCACAAGGGCCTCATCCCCACTACCTTGGTCATTGGTTGTGGGGGTTTGCGGGCAGGGGGCTTATCGGAATCTGCCCCCCCCCCATGTGAATGAGTATGGGGTACATAGTACCCTATCCATTCACCCAAAATGTGTAAGATGTGAATAAAGACAGTAAACACGTTTTTGACAATTCCTTTATTAAAAATAAAAAACAATGTCCCCCCAATGGAGATCCATCTCACACCGCCCACCACACTGCCAAACCCCAAAAGAAGAAAATAAAAACACTGGGCCTGAAGAACGCATCTCACGGACTGCCTGATCCTCTGTCTGACATTTCTTATGTAGAGCATGTATAGGGGCAGAGTCACCCAATGATGTCAGCGGATGACCCCACCCCCCTCGTGACATCACCAACCGGGACATGCTGGGTCGATAATGTTACAAGGGGGTGGAGTCACCAGGTGGCATCACCAGGTGTCATCACCCCTTACCTATATAATAAATGTCAGACGGTGGAGCAGGCAGTCTGAGGAGAGAGTTAGACTAAGCTTTATTTTTCCTTTTTTCAGGTTCAGCGTTGCAGTGGGCAGTGGTGTGGTGGGGGACATTGTTTTTTATTCTTTAATAAAGGAATTGTCAAAAACTTGTTTAGTGTCTTTATTCACGTTTTATTATTCACGTTTTACACATTTTTGGTGAATGGGTAGGGGTACTGTGTACCCCACATTCATTCACATGTGGGGGGCAGGATCTTGGGCCCCCTCATTAAAGGGGGCTTCCAGATTGTGATAAGCCCCCTGCCCGCAGACCCCAAAAATCACCAACCAAGGTTATGGGGATGAGGCCCTTGTCCCCATCAACATGGGGGCAAGGTGCTTTGTGGTGGGGGGCAGAAGCCTGCAACGTCCAGCGATATCTTCTGTGTTGGCAGCATCATCTTCAGCCCCTCTTCCTTCCGGGGCCGCCACTCCGGCTCTGTGACTGGCCAGAGTCGCATGACGTCACTCCCGCGCATGCGCACAGGAGCCACCAGTCACGGCACGATCACAGTGAAGGAACGGCACGGAGGCATGTGCTGAAATGACGTCGGCATTAGCAGTACACTGCATATCTCCTAAACCGTGCAGGTTTGGAAGATATGCTGGGCACCTACAGGTAAGCCTTATTATAGGCTTACCTGTAGGTTAAAGTGGTTGTCACGAGTTGACAACCACTTTAACAACCAGCTATTCTTCACATAGAATTTGAATCAGTCAATCATTTTTCTACCAATCCAAATTTTAATCTCTCTGAAAATTTGGAATTTGTTAGAAAATTAATAAACAAAACTAATTTAACAGATTTCACTGAAATTCGTTACTATTCGTTACTATGTCCTTCAGAGATTTGGATAAATCCGAATCTCAGAATAAGCAAACATTTGTCCGGATTTGTATTCGGACCAAAATGAATTGCACATGTCTAGTTACTGCCAACCATAGTCCCAGCAAAAAAAAAAATCTGTAGTAATAGAGTACTATAAAGTTTAGATTTCTCACTCGCTGGGCTGAACCTCTGTTTTTTTCTCCCATCAAGTATGTTATCTCTCAGTGGGTTCTAATGCACTCTGCTGGGAAAAGAACAATATAGAATTTGCTTTGCTTTATGCATGATTGTGAGCGAGCTTAGGATTCATGTTAAGATATTATATTATTTTAACAATAAAGCAATTTAACCTGCCAGAACCAAAACAATCAGTTCGGTATTTTAAATGCACGTCTGAATAATAAGAACAATATTGCACTTTAGTGGAGTTAAGGAAAAGTTAACTGGCATATATTTGAAACATATAATTATTTAATGCCTGTTAAAAGGCTGAGTTGCAGGCTTAACACTTTTTTGGGCTGCTAAAGGGGTTGTCAACTTTTTATAGGCTTACCTGTAGGTTCCCTGCATATCTCCTAAACCTGCACGGTTTAGGAGACAAGCAGTGTACTGTGATGTGCCCATGTCATTGGGACATGCGCAGGGAAGAAACTGCCTCCTTGCCGTTCCTTCACTGACATCGTGCCGCGATTGGCGGCTCCTGTGCGCATGCAAATCACAGAGCCTGAGTCCGCGGCGAAGGGAGGGACGGAGATGGATGCTTCCTACTGCGGGGACAGAGCAGGCTTCCAATGCATACTAGTCTATTATGCTTTTACATTTCAGGGTAATTCAGTGCAACGAAGAGGAAGTAAAACCCATCAGGGTTTACTTCCTCTTTTAAGGTGCAATTCCGAGGCTATCTGCATCTTTGCTTAATTTGAAAACAGAAACACTGACCTAGAAAGAAATGAAACTAGGAGTTACTATTTCACTGGTTGCAGATTTGCTCTAGGCCAGTGATTTAAAAAATAAAGGCATAAAAACAGCAATGGTAGCTTCCCATATTTTTAATGTAACAGGTTCTCTTCATTGCATGAGATACAAATTTTAAGGTGAATGCGCAGACTGGGCCTGGATGGCTGCCTGGCTGTGAAGCTACGCACCACCGTGGCTTCTCTAACCCCATCAGAGAGAGTTGGAGCCCCGTCCTGATGAGGTACTACTCCGTCAGTCCTGGGGCAACCCTATGGAATGCCTGGATGTCATCAGGGTCTGCAAGAAGAGACCTCATCTGACTACTGGAGAACGAGCCGTCCCCTCCCGGCCGAGCCATCATGGCCGCCGCAGCTCCATGCGGTCTCATTCTGGTGGACAAAGAATCAATAGAAGACATGGAAGAGATGCAGGGACAAGGGAATATACCCCTAAACAACCCACTTGAGGTCACTGGGAGTACCCCACCAGAAGGCTTGTCACCCGCCTCCACGGAATCACTTATCATGAGATCCTTGGGGCCCTGTACCATATCCCCCAGAAGTGAAACATTAACTACACATGACATGCACTATCAAGGCCTCCAGGCCTCCCCTCTAATGCCTGCTGATGTCTCAAACCTGATATCTGTTTATTCCAACATGCTATCGAAGGGCCTTGCTCAGAAAACAGCCTAGATCTCTGCAGCTATACAGGCGGACCTACAACAAATTGGTGCTAGGATTGATTCCATTGAAAAGATAGCAGATCAGTCCATTTCCAGAATTAACCAGAACTCTGATAGAATCCAGGACTTACAGGACCAACTCGAAACGGCCCTATCTAAGATCGACGATCTCAAAAATCGATCAAGACATTATAACTTTTGAATCAGGGGTCTCCCGGAGTCAGTAAAGGATGTCCGCGTATCAGTTGCCTCCTTCATTAAAGATCTAATTCTTGACATCCCAGCTCACCGCCTGGAGCTCGACAGGGCACATAGGGCCCTGCAACCCCCACGAGCGGACAGGCTCCCAAGGGACATCATCATAAAGACACATTACTACTCTGTCAGTGGTGCGAGCTTGTTTCATTAAGTCTTCCTTTACAATCTTTTTGCGGACCTCTCTCCATATACAGTACAGAAGAGACAGGCCTTGAAACCGCTGATTCAAGTCATACTCCAAAAGGAAATTACTTACCGTTTGTCCTTCCCTTTGTGGCTAAATTTCTCTTTCCAAAACAAACACTACAGATTCTCGTCAATCCCAGAAGGGGAAAGGCTGCTGCTCAAATTTGGCTTGATCTCTCAAGAACTCCCGCAAGCTCCAACCAAAAGAGGCCCCCCAGCGGTGAAAAGACCTTCCCCTCATAGCCCTGTCACCCCAGCCTGGCAAAAATAACAAAAGAAGAAACCTAAGGAAGCTCAACCACCCTGAAATGGCTTGCTCGAGCCCTGCTTTAAATAGTTTTTACCCCTCGGGTTTGGACTTGTCACTTCTTTACACAATTGTTTTCCCCTTTTTTTCAGGACAAATCAGCCTTTCCTCGGTATGTTATTTGGTCTTTGGTGAACCCAGACACTTTTACCGGGCCTCAACATTCCCAAGAGTAATTGTCTATAACATGTCCACCCACCCATGTTCTCTGGTTTATGATAATTTATAAGCTACATTATCTTTTGAAACTACTCAAACTATTAGATACATGTTTTAACAAACCTGTTCTGTTGGTAATGTTATAGTAGTCATTTAAGGATTGCCCTAGATATTGTTGACAATATATAAGTCTCTGTACTTTAGACAGGATGGCTGCGGTGGCTACCATGTGCCTCCATCTGCCATTGAGAGTGTATTTTCTCCCTTTCTAGGGCAGATTGCGCCCCCCCCCCTTTTTTGGGGGGCCCGTATGGTTATTGACAATAGGATCGGAGGGAGGCTGGCCCACCTCCAACCCTTCTTTGATTGATCTTATGTTGATCCTAACATCTATGTTTGCTCCTCCCCCTCCCTCCTCTCCTACTATTCTCTCATCTCCTTCTCTCACTCACTTGCTATTTTCTTGCAACCTCTCTCTTTTCATCTTAGCGGCCCCCTGGGAAGACTTCAATAGGCACTAACGTCTCACTGTCTGCCAAACCGGAACCAGACCACCCTCCGCCTTCATGCCTGTCCCAGGTAGGGATAAGTCATACATTAAGCAACTCTACCTCAATCCCCCGACAAATGGCAGATAACTCAAGTAAATCACGCATTAATATTATCTCCCATAACACACAGGGACTTAATTTCCCAATAAAAAGAAGGAAACTTCTTCAATTTTATCATAAATTCAACTCGGATATTTTGCTATTACAGGAAACTCACTTCCCTTCCTCATATAACCCTTCTTTTCTACACAAAACATACCCACAAGTTTTCCTCGCAAATGCAGTGAACAAAAGCAAAGGAGCCGCAGTATGCTTCTCTAGGAGGGTAAAATTATCCCCAACGAAAATCATCCAAGACAAAGAGGGCAGATATATCCTTGTAAGGGGAACCTTAAATGGTGAATTAATCACCTTAGTTTCCTATTATGCTCTGAACAGACACCAGGGGAAAATTTTTGACCTAATGATACAGCATTATCCCCTCCATTTCAAGGCATAGTTATCCTCAATGGAAACACCAATCTGCCATTTGACCTCTCCCTAGATAAATCCAACCAAAGCTCCCATAAACGACCCCCCAAACAAAGCCTGAAATTAGCAAAACGTGTCCACTAATTAGGTTTGACAGGCGTATGGAGGGAACTTAACCCTCGAACTAGAGATTTCCCACATTTCTCGATACTGTGTCAGAAACACTCTAGGATAGATCATATCCGCATACATCCCAATGCTGTAAACAAAGCAATCACCTCCAAAATACACAAAACTCCCACATCAGATCACTCCATGATCACGCTGAAATTAAGGTGCTCCACAACCCCAAGAGGACCCTTTAAATGGCGACTAAATGAATCAATCCTTAGCAATCCAGTACATTGTGAACTCTTAAACAATTTAATCAAGGAATTTTTCGCAGGGAATGATGATGGCAATGTCTCCCCCCCAACACTCTGGGCAGCCCAGAAGGCAGTAATGAGAGGCCACTTAATACAACTGTCATCAAAATTAAAAAGGGAACACACAGCTAACATTTAGCCCCTAACTGATGAATTCTATCAGGCTAGCAAAAATCATAAGAAAAAACCATCTCCCGAAACTTTATCACACCTCGAACCTGGCCCTTACCATTGCGGCTGAGAAGCCGCATCTGAGATGGTCTGGCGCCAGATGGTATATGCAGAAAGACAAAACTGGAACTAAATTGGCCCTTAAACTAGCTCCCAAACACCACTTAGTGGCCCTTCGCAAAATCTGCACCAAAGAGGGCAATCTTACCCAGGAGGAATTTCATTCATTCTACTACACTCTTTATAAAGCTGATCCTCACTTCTCCCCTGAAAAGATGCATACCTTTCTTAATGAATTGCAACTCTTTGAGTTGTCACCCGACCATAGGAACTCAATGGAGGAACCTATTTCACCCTCAGAAACACTAGCCATAAAAACATCAAAGTCTGGCTCTGCTCCGGGACCAGATGGGTTATCTATTGCTTATTACAAAAAATTTGGCCCGACTTTAGCTCCCTACCTAGCTCGTTTCTATAATGCTCTCCGGGATGATACCCCCTGGAATGTTGAACTTAATGCAGCTTTTATTTCGGTCATCCCGAAACTGGGAAAAGACCCAAGTGAGGTAGGAAATTATCGCCCGATCTCGCTCATCAATAATGATCTCAAATTACTGACCAAAATTCTTTCTACGAGACTGGCAAGGTTCATAGCGCAGTATGTTCACAAAGATCAAGTGGGGTTCATCCCAGGGAGACAGGACCCTGACCAAATAAGATGAGCCAACAACATTATTTCACTGTTAAACTCAAATTGGGACAAGGGCCCTTCACAAGAGGGATACTTACTCTCCATAAATCTCCATAAGGCTTTTGATAAAGTCTCTTGGCCCTACATTTTTGAAGTATTACATAGATAGGGGTTTGGCCCCAAATTTCTAGCTATCTTACAAGCTTCATATTCCACCCGAGTGCACAGGTCCGCCTAAAGCAGTGGTTCTCAACTCCGGTCCTCGGGACCCACTAACAGGCCAGGTTTGCAGGATAACTGAAATGCATCACAGGAGATATAATTTGCTTCTCAGTGATAGCAATATTCTAGTCTGCATCTCCCCAAGGTAATACTAAAATCTGGCCTGTTGGTGGGTCCCGAGGACTGGAGTTGAGAACCACTGGCCTAAAGGGACAAAACTCTAAATCTTTTGATATTAAGCAGGGCACTAGGCAGGACTGCCACCCCCCCCCTCATTTTTGCCCTGGCCATAGAATCATTAGCAATTGCCATAAGAACACACCCAGACATTAGGGGAGTGAGATGCGGCTCCTGTGAACATAGATGTGCCCTATATGCAGATGATTTATTATTATTCATCACGTCCCCCTTAATGTCAACCCCAATTCTTTTCAAATTATTAAAAGAATTTGGCTCTATATCGGGACTGGCAGTCAAAGGCTCGAAATCCCTGGCCTTGAATATTTCCCTGACAGATAATGTCTCCCTCCTGCAACAACACTTCCCCTTTAGCTGGTTCCCTTCCATACCTAGGTATCAAACTAACCAATTCAATTGACAAACTATATCAAGAAAATTAGCCACCAATTTTTAAACAAATTTTAGAGGACTTAAAACTATGGTCCAACAAAGGATTGTCCTGTATAGGCTAAATTAATTGCATTAAAATTAATATTCTCCCTCACATTATTTACCTTTTTAGATCTCTTCCCATTCCACTGCCTAAACTCAACCTCAATAAATTACAATCCAAAATAGTTGCTTATATTTGGGGGAAGAAAGGTCATAGGTGTAACAAAGACAATCTCTTCCGAATGAAGACCCAGGGCAGCTTGGGGCTCTCTCATCTTTGGTATTATTATCTAGCGGCACAACTGGCCCAAATATCCCTCGTTTTCTCCAAGGGCCCCAAGCCGGACTGGGTGTCTATGGAGGATCAGGCGGTCCCAGTCAACACAATTGATTATCTAATGTGGTGCTCCCCCAAGTCACACCCTCCCATAATGGCCCCCAAGCTCTCTCACTCTATATCCCTCTCAGACAAACTTTACAAATTAGATGCCCTTATCTCTAAAATAAAACCTCTAGCCCATCTCTTTAACAACCCAGCTTTTGTGCCTGGGCTGAATATTCTGGCCTTTCGCTGGTGGCTCAACAAAGGCCTTTTCAGAATTGGACACTTCTTCACTCAAGCAGGCCCCATAACTAAGACATACTGTGTATCCAAGTTGGAAATGCAGGATTATGAAAAACATAGATTCCTACATATTTTGCATTTCCTGAACACATTGTGGCCCAACAAATCAACCTTTCCTAAACCCACACAATATGAATCATGGTGTACTGAGACAAAAGCACCAGAAGGAAGGCATTGCCATTTTTTATGCCTTATTAATGGGTAAATCAGACAAACCCTCCTATGCTAGAGCCTGGGAAACTGAGCTAAATCTGCAGGTGGAACCCGAAGTTTGGTTTCAAGCTTCTCAAAGAGCTCAAAAGGGCATAATGAATATCTCACTATTAGAAGCCAATACTAAAGTCCTTACAAGATGGTACTACACTCCATCTCGGGTTGCTCAGATAAACCCAGATCCCTCCCCACCTTTCTTCAGGCGTTGTAACCTCATAGTTTCCATGTCCCACATTTGGTGGACATGCCCCCATATCAGGAGCCTCTGGGAAAAACTCTTTCAAATGTTTAGGAAGGTCTTGGGGTGTGATATCTCTAAATCCCCAACATTAGCCCTTCTACTACACAAAACAACTGGCATCTCGAAATATAAACAGTCGCTCCTAAACTTCATGCTAATAGGTGCTAAAATTCTCTGGACTTTCTACCTATCTCTATTCTACCTCTCATCTTCTTAACATACTGTTTATAATATAACTGTATATAGATAATACTTATCGTTCTTATGATAACTGAAATACTTACCAGTTCACTTTGATTCATTTAACAAGGATGACCTTCTACTACAAGGGTATGAGAAGTCCTGATGTAAAACAAATGTTTCTTGTGTAACATGTACTGTATTTTTGAGGCCCTCCTGTGTTAGGAGGGATGGTCCAGCCACAGTGTGTTCCCATTGGGTGGCTGGGATGCCCGACTGGCGCAGGTGGATCTCACCCATGATGTCTTATAATATGGAATTCGACCTGTTGTGCTATATAAGGGGCAAGCCCTCTCTCATATCCCCTACTTCGATACTCAATAATATACTTGCAGAGATACCTGTAGATGGTCCATTATGTATCTGTCCTGTACTGTTACAACATCATTACTATTATGGCCTGCAAGCCGAATTGTTCTTTATGTTGATGTGTTATCCTCAGCCTCAGAATTTTCAATAAAAACCATTGAAAGAGAGATACAAATTTTAGTTATTGGAGCCTATTTTTAACCTTACAAACTTCTCAATACGATTTTGTCACATCTCTCTAAGCATGTTTTAAGGGCATCCTTCATTAATTGCAGCCCCATATTTTGAACCACTGTTAAACTTTTCCACTCGCTAATGTGCCATAACCATTGACAGTACATGCCACAGCTTTTACACTTGTTTCAGCATTTTTCTTCTCAATACTGTCAAGGTGTACCCCCAACTATGAATATCTTGGTGCCTCTTACTTGAAATCTGTCATTTTGCCTTAATAACTTGAATATCTGCATCTTCATTCAAAGTTTGTGACAAATTGTTTAAGGACATGTTAAAAATGGGTCCATGATTTTGTGGTTGTGACTACAAATGAGGGAATCATTTTGCAGGTGTGGTTATAAATGGGCATGGTCAGTAGGGTGTCCCTGGATTTCATTTAGAAAATATGATAACCTTATTATAGAATGAAGATGAAGTCTGTGGTAGCAAGGAAGTTACTGTACATAAGACACAGCCAACAGTGTATAAGCAGGTGCTTTTAAGTTCCAGATACAATGTTCCTTCTGTCTGCATATCTTAAAACCTCAGCTGACAGCAAAATGATATCTGTTTATGCCAGGTTTATGTCAGGTTTTTTAAAGTGGATGTAAACCCGTTTCACAAAATTTGATCTGGGCACATATATCTGCTGGGTTTTCTTATCTCTCTTCAAAGCCATCTGTCTCGTAGCTCTGTCCTGCTTTGTTCCTTTGTTATCAGCCTGATAACTTTTGACAAGCTCTCCAAGACCAGGAGATAGACGTGTGTGTCAGAGGAGGTTGCTATAAATAGATTAGCAGACTGCTAAACTATACACAGGCATGCTCTGCATGTGTGGGGAGGGAGTGTGTGCCTTTCCTCCAATCAGCTGTCTCACAGTGTCTAGCAATGATCCCCTCCTACAGGGGAACCAGGAAGAGAACATTCAAACAGAATATGCACTTTCTAAACAGTATATAAATGTGAAGACAGAAGATATACATGTAAAACTTATACAGGGATATTTGTTTCATCCCTGTGTATCAGGCTGTTCACTTCACTGGGTATATGGAGGGTTTACATACACTTTAAAATAATTCTTCCTGGGGGCGTGGCCTGCACAGGCATGTGAGCGGACGCTTTGCACAGAGCTCCCGCTGAGAATATCCTCCAACGATCCTTTTCCCGCACATAAAACGAGCACATACCGACTGGGACCCACTCCTTACACCCTAGAGGCCTCACAGGATTACAAGTGCCCATTTTGAAGAACGAAGATGTCCAGAAAAATGGAGAAAACAATCGCGGCTGCGGCATCTAAGGAGGCCCAAGATGGCGACGGCCCCCCTCTCCCTCAGCGCGCTCCACGAGGCACCGAGAAACAACTGGAGAAGGAGGGTAAGCAGACTAAAGCCCACAAACTGACTAAAGACCAGCCCAGAGATATGCTTTTTTACACTCAGAGGATACCTGCGGCTGCTCAATCCACCCCTTGTCACCACGCTGACGATACAGACCAAGAGGGACAGGATGACACGTTGCCTCTGGCGGCATCACCGATCCTTGATCCGAGCGTTTGCCCAATCCACGATCCGAATCTTCGTTCGGGAGCCGCTGAGGAAAACTTTAGTTCGGGAGCTGCTGAGGAAGATGCCCAACCTACACTGACAGATATCCTGATGGCTGTCCACAAATGTACTGCTGCAGTGGATGATCTAAAGGTACAGTTTGGGGGCCTGACAGAATCGGTCTCCCTCCTGCGCCAAGATATACAGAAGATCAGGGAGCGGACAACAGCAGCAGAGGGAAGAATCAGTGAGCTGAAAGATCAAATTACCCCCCTGGCCAGGGACACCAGATCTGCCATACAGCAAGCAATGCAGAATGCAGCCAAAGCCGATGATATTGAGAATCGGCTGAGACGTAATAATATACGCATTGTAGGCCTTCCAGAAAAGGTCAAGGGCCGGGACCCCACGACCTTTGTGGAGTCCTGGTTGCAGGAAGTATTTGTCAAGGAGGCTTTTTCTCCCCTGTTTGCAATTTAGCGGGCCCACCGCACACCTCCACGACCGCTGCCAGCCGGTAACAGACCCAGATCCATGTTGGCCAGGCTATTGAACTATAGAGACCGGGAAGTGATCCTACGTCTGGCAAGGGAGAGAGGGGCTATCCAATTCAATGGCGGCAGGATTTCATTCTACTCAGACTTCTTGGCCGAAGTCCAGCGTAGGTGGGTGAAATTTGCTGATGTCAAGCAACGGCTACAATGCCTTCAAATTTCCTACGCTATGCTATACCCAGCTAAACTGCGTGTCACGGTAGGGGGCCAAGCCACGTTCTTTGAAACAGCCACGGAGGCCGCAGATTGACTGGATCACAATGAACAGGACCTCCGCCACAGACGTCGAGATGACAGGAGAGATGGACACTAAAAGTTATCCAGTAGGACGTGAGGATGCACACTTCTCTATTCCCAGAACTTTTATACCTTAATATAGGGACCTTATACCAGTTTCACTCTCAGCGCTCCGGCTACCTGACTTCTTGGTGGGTGCTGTATCGAACATGATTCAAGCTTTGTACCAGACCTTCGAAGTTTTCAAGAATTTCTGGAGTTGCAGAATCGGTTCCCCTCGTTTTGTTGCCCTGTTGGCACATATCATAACAGACGTAGGTGGCCGTAGGAGAGGCACACATCTACAACCCTGGACATTCCATTACTATTCCTGACAACCCCCATGTGGGGACATGATCTGTTCCAGAGGGACTTGTTTGTTGCGCAGTTGCGCATGACTGTCGACAAAATGCAGATGAACGATTTAATTCCTGGGCTTCAGCCGTCTGGTGTCCCCTTGTCCACCTTTGACACCTACATCTCCCCTGTGTCCTGCTGCGGGGGTGCCACTGCTCGTATGAGAATGGATACAAATGATATGATCTATACTTGTGACTATACCCGATATCTACAATGGCTACCACCTCAATAGTCTTTTGGAATGTTCGAGGACTGAGTGACCCCTTAAAACGAACTATGATCTCCATGTGTCTTAAGAAGTTCCATCCAGCGATAATAGCCTTGCAAGAGACGCACCTCACAAGAGACTCAGTGAACTGTTTAAGGTATACTTGGGTGGGCAGGGCGTACCACTCCACTCACTCCGCTTACTCACGCGGTGTGAGTGTTCCGGTCCACAGGTCCCTGGCCTTTCAGGAGCTGGATGCTAAGATAGACCCCGAGGGTCGCTTTGTGTTTCTTTACTGTAAAGTATTTAGCTTGACTCTCATTATGGCATTCCTGTAAATCCCCCCTCCGTTTTCTAGGGACATCCTGCAACAAGTGCTAGCCTACCAGACAGACAAACCTGATGTGCCTACCTTATTAATGGGGGATTTCAATGGGTATCTGGACCCACAGCTAGATAAACACCCTCCTGCTCCCGCTTAGGCAGGTAGACGGGGCACAATACTTTGCCGTCTGCTGGCTGAGGTGGGCTGCACGGATATATGGCGCATGAAACATCCTACTACTAGGCAATTCTCTTGCTTTTCTAAGACTCATGGTTCCTTATCCCGAATAGATCTGTGTGTTGGCTCAGTTCATATGCTTAACAATGTGACCGGGGTTGAATACCACCCTAGGGGGGTTTCAGACCACTCCTCTCTGGTGGCGCACCTGACCACGAGACCAAACTCCTTGTTGCCGAGGGCCCCATGGAGACTCAATGCTTTTTGGCTCAAGCTATTTCCCTCTCATGAGCGCGTGACACGCCAAATTACATCCTTTTTTGCAGACCGACCTCACCATGGGGACCCCCTTCTCCAATGGGACGCCTGTAAGGCGTACCTGAGGGGGGTTTTCATCGCTGAAATAAATGGCATAAAGCGCAATTTGCGGGCACTGATGGAACAGGTGGAGAATCAGGTGAATAGCCTGGAACTCTCATTTATTACTGATCCGTCGGACTCTGCGAGGGAGGCTTGGATTGCGGCCCAGGCCTCTCTGGACCGCCTGAGATCCTCCACTGCGGAGAGAAAAAGTTTTTTCAGTAAAGCGGCATTCTATGAGGATGGAGAGCAGACGGGCCGCCTATTGGCAAAAATTGCTAGCTCCCATGCCTCCTCCCCCACCATAGGAGCAATACGTACCTCTCTGGGAAGGGTTGTGAACTACCCGGACCTCATAGTTACGGAATTGGCCAAGTTCTATGCAGACCTATACAAATCCGGGGGGAACTATTCAGATGACTCCCTGGGAAAATTTCTCCAATCCATCCCCCTACCTGTGCTGCCACGAAAGGCTAGGAAAGACTTAGATGCCCCCCTATCTCTGCAGGAACTGCAAGAGGCAGAGAGCACATTTCCCACATGTAAGGCTCCGGGAGATGATGGCATCCCTGCGGAGGTGTATGTAACATATGGGGAGGTCATCCTTCCGCAGCTGTTAAAGGTCTTTAATACCACCTTGGAACAGGGGCGACTCCCACCGTCTATGAATAGGGCGACCATAGTATTAATACTCAAACCAGGTAAAGACCCATTAGACCCAGGCTCCTACAGGCCCATATCTTTGCTACAGAACGACATTAAGATCTTGGCAAAGGTATTGGCCTTGCGGGTAAATAAGATAATCCAGACCATTATCCACCCCGATCAGGCAGGGTTCATGCCGGGAAAGTCCACAGCTACAAACCTCAGGAGGCTATTCCTTAACCTCCAGGCTGGGGCTGACAACGTAGGATGGAGAGCGCTCCTGTCACTTGATGCCAATAAGGCGTTTGACACCGTTAGCTGGAGATATCTATGGGCGGTGCTATCCAGGTTTGGATTTGGGGATACGTTTATAGCATGGACAAAGCTTCTGTATGGGGCCCCACAGGCGGCAATACGGGTCTCGGATAGAACGTCGCCCATGTTCGACTTGGGCAGGGGGACCAGGCAGGGCTGTCCCCTGTCCCCTCTGCTCTTTGCGATAGCCATCAAGCCCTTGGCGGCGCAGGTACAAGATGGTGCTCAGATCACGGGATTTAGGTATGATGAGGTGCAGGAGAAAATCATGCTTTATGCAGATGACATGCTCCTCTTCCTAGGGGACACTTCCACGTCCCTGGCGGGGGTCATGACCCTCATATCTGAATTTGGTACCTTTTCCGGCCTCACCATCAATTGGACAAAATCCGCACTGATGCTACTGGATGAAGCACAGGGTGCGGGGTCTCCACCCAATGCCCAATTCCAATAGTAACTACTTTTAAATACTTAGGGATCCAGATATCCCCCAAACCTTTGGATTACTGTAGCCTCAATAGCCACCCCATACTCACTAAATTCAGGGATAAAATCAATATCTGGAATAGGCTTAAGATTTCCCTGGCCGGAAAGGCAAATTTGATAAAAATGATATTGATGCCTCAGCTCCTGTATCTACTCCATAACACCCCAGTAGTGATTCTACTCAAAATATTTAGAATTGTGAACTCCCTGTTTAGGCTGCTATTGTGGTCCTTTAAGGCACCTACAGTCCGACTGGAACAGCTGCAATATCCCAAGGATGTGGGAGGCTTGGCGCTTCCCAACCCCTGGCTGTACTACCTTGCCTCACAGCTGCAGCAATTGGTAGGAATTATGTCCCCTAGCCAGGCTGGCCCGTCGGCCACATTGCTGTTATGGGGCACGGGGGCGAGATCTGTCCCGGAGGGACTGGAGGCCCAACAATTTCAAAAACCAAATAAACAGATGCCCACCTACGTCCTATTACAAAAGATCTGGAACAAGGCCAAACAGTTGCAGGGAGTCCAGGGATTTACGGATTTTAGCCCCATCTGGGATAACGCAACATATGAGGAGCTAGCCAAATTGCGACAGGGACAGAGATGGTGTGTATTTGGGATAACTCAACTCACCCAGATATTTCATAATGGCAGGCTACTCTCCTTTTCCGCTCTGCAGTCTAAATTTGACCTACCTCCAAACATGGCATTCTATTATATGCAACTCTGACACGCGGTCATAGCACAGGGAGCAGCAGCGGAGTGGTCACACTCGCCTACTCCAATATTCCATTTAATTAAAACAGCAACAGGAACTAAGGGATTTATTTCACAGTGCTACAGCATGCTTCTAAACGGGTACCTGACTAATTATCCCCAGAAAGCTAAGCAAAAATGGGCGGTGGACTTGGGGGAGGTGACTGAGGACCAGTGGGAAGACGCTTTGCAAGCAGTCACTACCTGCTCTCTTAACCTAGCACAGAAGGTATCCCAATTGTATATCCTTTTACGAGTCCACCGCACACCAGTGTCACTACACAGAATGGGAATTCTGGAGAGCCCTATTTGCAACAAATGTAAGGTGGGATCTGGTGACCTCATCCACCTTCTGTGGCACAAAATTAGGCCCTGGGCATCTGAGAAATGTTTGCTGTTAATCTGATCTTACTAAGCTAAAGAGGAATTGTGACATGATGGAGATGTATTGGATGGGACAAATTGATGTTTATATCATTCTGTACACTACTGCTAAAGCACTTGAGATGTATATGTACTTTGATTGTCGACAATAAAACATGTTTGATTTAAAAAAAAAAAAAAATAATTCTTCCTTTGGAGAATTTGTTAAATGCACCCTAAGTCTAAGTTTCCACTAGGGCGACTTGTCATTCCAATCGATGTGACTTTGAAAATCAGCGACTTTGAAAAGGTGCCAGCACTACTTTGATGCGACTTTTGATGCAACTTTGATCCTGAGAATGTAAAGTTGGATCAAAGCTGCACTCAAAGATGCATCAAAGTCGCCCTCTAAATCAGGGGTCCCCAACCACCTGGCCATGGCCCACTACCGGTGGGTGCGGCCGGCATTAATGTGCTGGGCGGGCAGATGAGAAAGCCGGGCAGCTGGCATGAGAGAGCCGGGCGGGCGGCATGAGAGAAGCCGGGAGGACAGGCAAGCAGAGATGACATCATCTCTCTCTGCCTGCCCCACATCACCACTCTTCCACCCTCACAGGTGTTCTGTCAGCCTCTCTCTGTTGGAGGTGTGGCAGGGAGCAGAGAGATGACTTCATCTCTCACTGCCTGCCCCGCATCACTGCAAGATGCATCTGAAGGCAGGTGACATGGCAAGTGACAATCCACATCTGGTGGCACTGGCAGGTGACGTGGCAAGTGACAATTCACATCTAGTGGCAGGCAGCGTGGTAAGTGACAATTCCCATCTAGTGGCAGGCAGCATGGCAAATGTCAATCCACATCTGGTGGCAGGTAGTGTGGCAAGTGACAATCCCCACCTGGTGGCAGGCAGTGTGGCAAGTGACAATCCACATCTGGTGGCTGGTAGCATGGCAAGTGTCAATCCCCATCTGGTGGCAGACAGCGTGGCAAGTGACAATCCACATCTTGTGGCAGGCAGCATGGCAAGTGACAATCCACATCTAAAGGCAGGTGACGTGGCAAGTGACAATCCACATCTGGTGGCAGCCAACATGGCAAGTGACAATCCACATCTGGTGACAGGCAACATGGCAAGTGAAAATCCACATCTGGTGGCAGGCAGCAGGGCAAGTGACAATCCACATCTGGCGGCAGGCAATTTAGCAAGTGACAAGCTGCTTCTGAAGGCAGGTGACATGGCAAGTGACAATCCACATCTGGTGGCAGGCTATGTGGCAAGTGACAATCCCCATCTGGTGGCAGGTGACGTGGCAAGTCACAAGCTGCATCTGGTGGCGACAGACTCCCACTGATTCTGCTTAATGGTGAGTTGAACTATTTAAATTATTAGAGGTGATGATGAATCAGTGGAAATGCCCTTGAAGTGCATTAACCATGACACATGTCCCAGCTGGGGTAAATTGCAATAAGGTTGGAACAATGTGACTGTGAAAGGTAAAAAAGTAGTTTATTGAAAAGCACTTACAGACAATAATGTTTCATCTGGCTCCAGAAGTGATGGTAAGGCTGCCAAGACGTGACTTGATAAAGCAAGGTATTGCGAAACATGTCGTCAGCGTAACGGGACCTCCACCACTCTCTGGCTCCCTGCTGCCCGGCTACTCTCACTATAGCCCAGCACAGCAACTCAGAGGAACAACGTCACCTCGGAACAAGCCGCAGCTCCATCCGCCTCCTCCTTCCAGTGCCGTCTCGTCTGACAGAACAGCTTGTGTCAGAGGAGTAGATTCCAGCTGCAGCTCCGCCCACCTCCTCCTTGTAGCGCCAGTTCGTCTGACAGAACGGCTCATGTCAGGGGAGTAGATTCAAGGGATTCCACAGGAACCTTCGGTTTACCCAGACACCACTCTCTCTCCCACCTGCTTTCAGGAGTCTTGAACAACCATTCTGCCAGTCCTGAACAGCCGTGCTCATTCCATCCTCCACCTGGGGCATCTAGGCTAGTTTGGACAACTAACAGGGCAGCCTTACCATCACTTCTGGAGCCAGATGAAACATTATTGTCTGCAAGTACTTTTCCATAAACTACTTTTTAACCTTTCACATTGCTCCAACCTTGACATGTGTCATGGTTATTGCACTTCAAGCACCTTTCCACTGATTCATCATCACCTCTAGTTCCTAGCTCTTCCCCCCAGAGCGAATGTGGGCTGCTGAGTCATAAACTGACACATACATTACACATCCAGATAACCAGCGCCAGTTCTATTTCTGTTTTCTATTATATTTATTACTACAATGTAATAATAGAAATAATGCACTTCAATCACCCTGACCCCCCCCCCCCCCCCCCGCTTCCCCAGTGCCAAAAACTTGCATGAAAACTATGCAAATTTAGATGAGATATGTTCATTCAAACTAATTGGTTTCAATGTTTGATTCGAATGGCAAAATCTAACTGGCTGCTGACATTGCCAACTGCTTGAGGTGTATTAAATCATCAAAATGAGAGCTATTATTTACCTATAATCATCATTGTTCTTGTCAAACCAGAATGTAGTGTATATTGCAGTAATCCACTCAGTGTATATATCCATAAAAATGTAGCATTTGGTGTTAAATGAAATTAAAATTTTTGACAGTTCTTAAAAAAATTAAAAGGAAAGTAAGGACAGTAAAGTGTGAGAATGAAGTAACTCCCTGGGGAGAGACAAAATTAGATGGCTGCTGTACCATGTCAAAAAACTATGCCCATACATACAGGGTAAAAATCTAAAGGGGACCCAGCCAGGACAGTGTGGACACAGAGAGGAAACACACAGAACTGCTGGAGAGGGGCAACCTAGGAATACATTCCAACAGTTGCTAGTTACATAGTATCTCAGTAGTAGTACAAGTACTATCGCAAATGTGTACAGTGTATACTGTGCATAGACTCAGACTCTAATGAACTGTATCCCTTTAAGCCACAGCCAATATTTAGCCCCGTATAGAAACTTGTTGCTGTGATGTACTGTGTGTGCCAGATTATATCTTATCTGGGATATGCCCCCTTTATGAAAGTCCAAAGTTTGGTGGTATAGTATTGCAGTCACTAACATCAATGTTGGGGGTTAATCTTGCAGCCCCTGACACTAATGCTGGAGGTTATTATTGCAGAAATTAGTTTATAGCACAACAATTTACTTATTAATATTAATTTTCTTAACTGCAGTGGACATTTTGTTTTATATATCTGCCAGTCTCAATTTCTCAAAAACAAAATTAAAAAAAAAAAAAAAACAAAGACAATATTCTTTTCTATTCTGTATCCTGCTACATGTCTGTATATCTGAAAATTGATCAATCTGATGTACTGATGGCCTCATTTCTTGAGGCTTTAAAAATGCCAGGACAGTACAAATACCCCTAATTGACCCCTTTTTGTAAAGTTGACAGTATGGGGGAATTTAGTAAGAGGCATGGTGAGTTTTTTTTTTGAAGTTGTAATTCTTGTCACAATTTTTTGGAAAATTAAAAAATGAAATTAAATTTGTTTTTTCACTTTTTTTTTGCATACTGTCACCAGTGCAGTACAGTGTCATCATATGACTAGTGTGGCAGTGATCAAGGCTAATGACTGGAGAAAGTATGTTAAAAAATAAATAAATAAATCTTTTTTTATTACATTTTTTAACTTTATTCTTTTTTACATTGCTTTTTTTACAATGTTTTTACATACTTTCCTTAGAATAGTTTAGTGTCACCATAGTGACACTGTACTACTTTGGTAGGTCATCAGGGATTATTTGTTTTTTGGTTTTTTTTTACATTTTGATTGTTGCTACAGTGATGATCACTGTAACAGAAATGCTTTGAACTGCCATGAATAGGTTATATTCATAACAACTGTGATTTACGATTGTGTGCTGTGATTGGCCCAGGTACCATGTGATAGCTGTGGGCCAATCACAGCACTGCTATAGGATACACAGATGTTATAAATTAAATTAATTCATATCAGCTTTGTTAACATTGTGATCATGTGATTGCATACTGATCACATGATACCCTGGCCACTCAAAGCAGCCAGGTACTGGGAGCCAAAATCAGCTGTGTGTGCCTCTAACCCAGAAGAGACAGGATGACATACATGTACATGATCCTGTCTGCCCATGCCACCCTGCTGCAGTAAATGTAATGTGGCCGGGCGGCAAGCAGTTAAAATATTGCCTTGCCTTGCCTTGCCTTGCCTTGCTGCATAAGGCATTTGAGTCCCTAACACACTTCTTCCCTATTCATACAATGAAGACTTGTAAATAAATAGGAGGTCCTGTAAATTCTATAATTTTACTTTTATTTACTGACTAATAGAGATAATGATGTATGTTTGTTTCAATGATTCTCCATAAAAGTACCCTTCAAACTAGTGGTTTTAGATTTTAACTGCTTGTTATTTAGGCTATAAAATGCACCGCATCATTGCTGCAAAAACAAATTGAATTTAGGCAATTACTCATATTTGTTGTTTTTTTCTGAAATATATTCTACTACAAAGTAAAAGTTAGGTAAAGTGTCAGACATGTGTCAGACAAGCAGGACTTCTGCAGGACAGATAATACTCAGAAGAGTGGCAGTCAAAACTGCTATTTTTCCCAGAATAAAGATTCTGGGGGGGTAATGCAATGGTGGGAGAAGTATGAGGGAGTGGCAATGGTTTAGTAACTGTAGAGATGGGGGAGGTATGGGAATAGAAGAAGCATATGGTTCAGTTATTTTCTATTACATAACCTTCCTAAGTGGGGTTAAGTCATGGATAAATCGGCTTGAAAATCAGGTAAATCAATGAATTGCCATGTTTTAAAAGTATGAATGCAAATTTGTCTGCTCTATAGAGAATCACAACATTAACACAATTCATGAATCATGATTGTTTAGATTGCTAAATTGTGTGTACCTCACTATTCATATTTACATGCATGAATATATTCAGAAGATTCAAAATATGATGTATTGATAATCCTACTGAGCCTATCTATCTTAGCGGTAATAACTAGAGTTGAGCGAACCCGGACTTTAGAGTTCGGGTTCGTACTGGACTTTGGGGTGTCCATGCCCCAAACCCGAACCCGGACATTTGAAAAAAAGTCCAGGTTCGGGATTCGGGTATTTTTCGTGCCTTTCTATAGCTGCAGGGCAGCCAATCAACAAGTGTTTCACTGGTTTGCCCTTATAAGCCATCACAGCCATGCCTACTATTGGCATGGCTGTGATTGGCCAGTGCATCATGTGACCCAACCTCTATATGAGCTGGAGTCACGTATGCCGCATGTCACATCGTCTCAGGTTAGTGTAGGGAGAGCAAGCTGCCGGCGCTGTGAGGGATAGATTACCGATCTAATATGATCTCATCCTGCATTAAAGACATATTCCTGGCGGTGCTGTGAGGCGAAAGCTTAGCGTTCTAAAACCATCTGATACTGGACTAGGTACAGTTTACTAGTGCTGTGAGGGATAGATTACTGATCTAATATCATCTCATCCTGCATTACAGACAGGTTCCTGGCGGTGCTGTGAGGGGAAAGGTAAGCGTTCTAAAACCATCTGATACTGGACTAGGTACAGTTTACTAGTGCTGTGAGGGATAGATTACCGATCTAATATGATCTCATCCTGCATTACAGACAGGTTCCTGGCGGTGCTGTGAGGGGAAAGCTTAGCGTTCTAAAACCATCTGACACTGGACTAGGAACAGTTTACTAGTGCTGTGAGGGATAGATTACCGATCTAATATCAATTCATCCTGCATTACAGACAGGTTCCTGGCGGTGCTGTGAGGTGAAAGATTAGCATTTTAAAACCATCTGATACTGGACTAGGTACAGTTCACTGGTGCTGTGAGGGACAGATTATTGTTCTAAAATCATCTCATAGTGCTATAGGGAGAGGTTCCTGCTGCTCCTGTGAGGGACAGATTATTGTTCTAAAATCATCTCATCATAGTGCTATAGGGAGAGGTTCCTGCTGCTCCTGTGAGGGACAGATTATTGTTCTAAAATCATCTCATAGTGCTAGAGGGAGAGGTTCCTGCTGCTCCTGCGAGGGACAGATTATTGTTCTAAAATCATCTCATCATAGTGCTACAGGGAGAGGTTCCTGCTGCTCCTGTGAGGGACATATTATTGTTCTAAAATCATATCATCATAGTGCTAGAGGGAGAGGTTCCTGCTGCTCCTGTGAGGGACAGATTATTGTTCTAAAATCATCTCACCATAGTGCTACAGGGAGAGGTTCCTGCTGCTCCTGTGAGGGACAGATTATTATTCTAAAATCATCTCATCATAGTACTATAGGGAGAGGTTCCTGCTGCTCATGTGAGGGACAGATTATTGTTCTAAAATCATCTCATCATAGTGCTACAGGGAGAGGTTCCTGCTGCTCCTGTGAGGGACAGATTATTGTTCTAAAATCATCTCATCATAGTGCTATAGGGAGAGGTTCCTGCTGCTCCTGTGTGGGACAGATTATTGTCCTAAAATCATCTCATACTGCTAGAGGAAGAGGTTCCTGCTGCTCCTGTGAGGGACAGATTATTGTTCAAAAATTATCTCATACTGCTAGAGGAAGAGGTTCCTGCTGCTGGTGTGAGCGGTGCATTTCTTGCACAAAAATAAAAAGTGCGTCCACGTTGCTGCTTTCCAAAAAAAAAAAAAAGAAGAAGAATGTATTATTCTTTTTTTATATTAATAAATAGTGCTACATAGTACATTTGCGTCCAGAATGAGGAGAGCGTCAAATAAGGGATGTGGTCATGGTGCTGCTGGTGTTGGTGGTTTTAGTGAAGTTCCTGCACAAATGGATGTGGTCGATTTGTGCCACTACACACACAAGTGAAACACCTTCCTCAGGTGCGAGTAGACGACAGAACCTTCAACGTTATATGGTAGGCCCAAATGGCGCTCAATGAATGGTGAGGCCAGAACAAGTACAGGCGATAGTAGATTGGGTGGCTGACAATGCCTCCAGTTCCTTCACATTTTCTCCCACCCGGTCCCTTGATGAAAGCTCAGAGTTGGCACCTGAACCCCATGGCCATCTGTCTTTCACCTCAGCCCCTTGTAAATCAGCCAAGCAGTCTGAGCCCCAAGTCATGCAGCAGTCTCTTATGCTTTTTGATGACTCTTCTGATGTGCTTTCCGTGGGCCATCCACATAGCCCTGCCCCAGAAGTGGAAGACATTGAGAGCACCGATGCCCAACCACTTCTGTTGCAGGTTGAGGACATGGAAACACCACCGCAGCATGTCTCTGATGCTGATGAAACACAGGTGCCAACTGCTGCGGCTTTCCACAGTGTGCAGACTGACAAGGAGGGCAGTGGTGAAGGGTGGGTGGAAGATGATGTGGAGGAGGATGATGAGGTCCTTAACCCCACATGGAATGAAGGTCATGCGAGTGACGTGTGCAGTTTGGAGGAAGAGGTGGTGGTCGCACAGAGGCACCAGCACAGCAAAAGAGGAAGCAGGTTGCAAAAGCGGAGTGACCGTCCCCTAGACAGTACGCCTGCTACTACCCACCGTAATCAGGGACCTAGCACACCAAAGGCAGCTCAAAGGCGTTCCCCGGTGTGGCAGTTCTTCAGACAATGTGCTGACGACAAGACACAAGTGGTTTGCACGCTGTGCAATGAGAGGCTTAAGCGAGGCATAAATGTTCTAAACCTGAGCACAACCTGCATGACCAGGCATCTACATACAAAACACTAGCTGCAGTGGAATAATCACCTCAAAATCCAAGAAAGGTCATGGCCTCCTCCTGCTTCCTCTTCTGCTGCTGCCTCGGCCTCTTCCTCCACCTCTACAGTGCCAGTGTCAACTGCCACCCAGCAAACAGACCATGTGGCACCAACCTCACCATGTCCGCCACCGTCCCCAAGCATTTCCACACGGTCCCATGGAAGCTTACAGCTCTCCATCTCCCAAACACTGGAGAGAAAGAGGAATACCCCCCTACCCACCCACGTTCCCTGGCCCTGAATGCCAGCATTTCAAAATTCCTGGCCTTTGAAATGCTGTCATTCCATCTGGGTGGACACGGACAGTTTTAAAAACCTGACTGCGGTGGTTGTCCCATAGTACATGGTTCCCAGAAGCCACTACTTTTCCAGGCGAGCAATCCCTGCACAAACAAGTCAGGGACAAGATCAAGTGTGCACTGCGAAACACCATCTGTGGCAAGGTCCACATAACCACTGATACGTGGACCAGTAAGCATGGGCAGGGACGCTATATCACGCTAACTACACATTGGGCAAATGTTGTGGCGAGTGGGCCTGAGGCTGCTAGCCGTTCGGCGCATGTCCTTCCGCCACCGAGGATTGCAGGGCATTTCTCTTTGCCTCCTTTTGCCTCCTCCTCCTAATGCGCTTCCTCCTCCTCTACCACCTCAGCGTAACACCTTCACCACCAACTTCAGCACATCCAGGGGGAAACGACAGCAGGCTGTTTTAAAACTGATATGTTTGGGGGATGAACCCCACACTGCGCAGCAGCTGTGGACGGGCATTGAACAACAGACCAATGAGTGGTTGTTGCCACTGAGCCTCAAGCCCGGCCTGGTGGTGTGCGATAATGGGCAAAATCTCGTAGCAGCTCTGGGCCTAGCCAGTTTGATGCACATCCCTTGCCTGGAGCATGTGCTAAATTTGGTGGTGCAGAAATTTCTAAAAAACTACCCGGATATGTCAGAGCTGCTGCAGAAAGTGTGGGCCGTCTGTGCGCGCTTTCGGCGTTCTCACCCTGCTGCTGCTCGCCTGTCTGCGCTGCAGTGGAACTTCGGCCTTCCCACTCACCGCCTCCTATGTGACATGCCCCAAAGGTGGAACTCCATCTTGCACATGCTGGAGAGACTGTGCGAGCAGCAGCAGGCAATAGTGGAGTTTCAGCTGCAGCATGCACGGGTCAGACGCTCTGCGGAACAGCACCACTTTACCACCAACTAGTGGGTCTCCATGCGAGACCTGTGTGCCATATTGTGGTGTTTCGAGTACTCCACCAACATGACCAGTGCGGATGATGCTGTTCTCAGCGTTACTCTCCCACTTTCGTGTCTCCTTAAAAAAACACTTTGGGCAATGATGGAAGAGGATGTGGCACAGGAGGAAGAGGAGGAGGAAGAGGGGTCATTTCCACGGTTATCAGGCCAGTCATTCACAAGTGGCTCGGAGGGTGGATTCCTGCACCAGCATAGGCCAGGTAAAAAAATTTCAAGCCAGGGCACAGTTCTGGAAGATGAGGAGGACAAGGATGATGATGATGAGGAGGAACCGTGTTCACAGAAGGGTGGCACCCAACGCAGCTCCTGGGCATCACTGGAGCATGGCTGGGGGGATACGGAGGACACAGATGATACACCTCCCACAGACGACAGCTTGTCTTTGCCTCTGGGCAGCCTGGCACGCATGAGCGACTACATGCTGCAGTGCCTGCTCAATGACAGCTGAGTTGCCCACATTTTTACTTGTGCTGATTACTGGGTGGCCACCCTGCTGGATCCCCGTTACAAGGACAATGTGCCGTCCTTCATTCCCTCACTGGAGCGTGATCGGAAGATGCGCGACTACAAGTGCACGCTGGTAGACACGCTGCTGAGGGCATTCCCAAATGACGCAGCTGTGGCACCGCCAGCACCTCAGAAGGTAGGGTTAGCATGGCCGAAATGTGGAAAAGCTTTGTCAGCAGCACGCCACAATAAACAGCACCACCAGCTGATAGGCGACGTCTTAGCAGGAGGCAGCATTTCAGCAACATGGTAGAACAGAATGTGTGCACACGCCTACACATACTGACTAATGGGTCTGCTCCATTCAACTTCTGGGTCTCCAAATTGGGCACATGGCCTGAGCTTGCCCTTTATGCCTTGGAGGTGATGGCCTGCCCTGCAGCCAGTGTATTGTCTGAACATGTGTTTAGTACGGTAGGGGGCGTTATCACAGACAAGCGCAGCCGCTTGTGCACAGCCAACGTGGACAAGCTAATGTTTATTAAAATGAACCAGGCATGGATCCCACAAGACTTGTCTGTACCTTGTGCAGAATAGACATTTAGACCGGCCTCACACAGCCATTGGTACACTTGTTTTTTTTTAATATGTCTCAATATTTTGGGGGCTACCCCAATTAGAAAAAAAAAACAAACAAAAAACGACCTTCTCCTCCTCCTTCACTGCCACTTCCACCTTCACCGCCACGGTCACGTCCTACTCAACCTCCTACTCCACATCCACCTCCTCCTCCATTTTTTTTTTTTATGTGATTTTAAGTTATTTCCCTATCCACATTTGTTTGCAGGGCACTTGTCCTACTCTTACCCCCATTTTGCAGCCCTCTAGCCCTTTCCAGGACTTTTTTACAGCCATTTTTGTGCCCAAAAGTTCGGGTCACTATTGACTTCAATGGGGTTCGGTGTCCGGGGTCAAGTTCGGGTCAAGTTCGGTACTGAACCCAAACTTTTTCGCGAAGTTTGGCTGAACCCGAAGAACCCGAACATCCAGGTGTCCGCTCAACTCTAGTAATAACATAACAGTGAAAAGTGTTAACCGGTTAAATCTGACAAGAGGCAACAAAGTGAATTGAAAATGATATTAAACACTTCCCGACCGCGCGGCAGTCGGGATGCTGAGCGCGAATCGCCATAAAAAGGCGGCGATATGCGAACAGCCACTAGGGGCTGAGGAGTGTGCCCGCGGCTTGGGTGGACCCGATGTGCGGCCACAGGGAAAGAACGGGGAACCGCCAATGTAAACACGGAGGTTCCCTGCTCTGTTAGTAGGGGCATGAGAGATCTACTGATCCCTGTCACTGGGATCAGTTAGATCTCTCATGCCCATGTTAGCCCAACCCCCCCACAGTAAGAACACACCAAGGGGAACACATTTAACCCCTATCCCCCCCCCCCAGGTTAACCCCTTCACTGCTAATGACATTTATACAGTAATCAGTGGACATTTACATTTCTGATCGCTGAATAAATGTCATTGGTCCCAAAAAAGTGTCAAAAATGTCCAACACGTCCGCTGCATTATCGCAGTACCGCTAAAAATCGCAGATCACCGCCATTACTAGTAAAAAAAAAAAAAAAAAATAAAAACCCCGGAAATGAATTCTCATCATCCGTAAACGTGGCCATTTTTGCGCAAACCAATCAATAAACGCTGATTGCGATTTTTTTATCACAAATATGAGGAATTATATAAATCGGCAAAAAACGGTGAAAAAAAATGTTTTTTTTATATTTTTTTTTGTATTTGAATTTTATCAAAAAGTAAGAAGTTTGGGTTTTTTTGCAAAACGGTCGCTCTTCTTTTGTTGATAGCGGCAATCAGAAATGACGCAGAGGCGATCAAATACCACCAAAAGAAAGCTCTATTTGTGGGGAAAAAATTACGGAAATTTTGTTTGGGTGCAACGTCGCACGACCGCGCAATTCTCAGTTAAAGCGACGCAGCGCCGAATCGCAAAAAGTGCTCTGGTCCTAAAGCAGGAAAACCTTCCGGTTGGTAAGTGGTTAAAAAAGATAAACTGCTATAAAGCAACACCAATTTTACTAACAAAGTGTTATTTCAAAAGTGGGCTATAAGGCCTCATACACACGGACGTTTTTTGACGCCGGCGTTTTCTGGCGTTTTTTGCAGCTCTCCATGTTAGTCAATGGCCCCATAAAAACGTCTGCGTTTTTGAACTGTAGATGACGTCGGCGTTAGTGAGCTGAGACTAGAACCCACAGCCATCGCGTTCTGAGGCTGTAACGTTTTGGCATTTTTTGACGCCGATGCCACAATATGCCAACAAACGCCAACAAACGCCAACAAACGCCACCTATTATTATACCGGCGTTTTCCAGCGTTTTTTGACACCAACGTTTTTAGGTTAAAAAATAGCAGAGGGATGATTTTTTTTTAAAAACGCCTATTGACGCCGACGCTCACTAACGCTCAAAAACGCCAATGCATAACGCCGAAAAACGTCGACTTTTTTTCCTTGACGTTGGACCCGACGTTTTGTTTATTTTTTTAGATACGCCCGTGTGTATGAGGCCTAAATGTTGTGTGAAACTTTTCCATTACTTAGAAAATGCATTGTCTCACGTTATTGTAAGCAGATGCAGAGATATGTCAGTAAAGATATTGACCAAAAATAAATGAATAAATATCCTGAAACAGGGAAAAATGCACCTAGCACTACAAAAACTATCATGGCCTTGAAAATAATGATTAAAAAACCCTAATGAAAAATGCTGTTTTATTTTTGCAAATATGGATTCCCATTCTTGAGCTGACTTACAAAATGCCCATGGAATGCACCTCTCTTCATATATGAATCCAATTCTAAGAGAAAATAACAGTGTCAATAAGCACAGTGTCCAGATGTATCAATAGGTAGAACTGCAGATGTTAACAGTGTGGCCTACAAAGTCAGTATTCATTTTTAACGTTACTACAACATGAAGGCACCAGCAGCCACAAGAGATTTAGCAAGTGGAGAAGTCAGGCATACAAGATAAATGTTGGGGTGAAAACTGAAGCCACTTAGCGTGTGAATATTGGGTTCATTTATTAATTCATTAATATTTAGACTAAAGAATCATAAACCTAGCATTATAGAATGGTATGCCTAACATATGCAAACATTTATAAATTTACTGAACAAACCTTTTCAAAATTAAAACATGGACCATCTAACGCTTTTAAAATGTAAACATCAATTTCATCATTTAGAATGAACAGATTGTTTTCCAATTATAGATGTACATGGCTACTACATGGATACTAACATTTTATAGGTAAAGTTGATCCAGGGAAAATCTGATTGCCTCTTGGGGGATCAGGAAGGATTTTTTTTCCCCGCTATAGCAAATTGGATCACGCTTTTCTAAGGTTTTTTGCCTTCCTCTGGATCAACTGTGGTTGAAGGATTGTGTATATGGGATTGTATGGTTATATATATTTTTTCTTTTTTTTTTGGTTGAACTAGATGGACTTGTGTCTTTTTTCAACCTCACTAACTATGTAACTATGGTGCCTTCACCTTCACAAATGAAGGTGATGGTAAAGGCTTATAAATGTATATGAAAAGCCAAACCTTTTTTCTCTTTTACTTCCTGCCTCAGACATAAAAAAAAAAAGAAATATCTCGAAAGCCAAACATTTGGGAATTCCTCCCAAGCATGGACACAGTCAGAAAAAAAACCCCGACAGAGGTTTTATCTCTTCCATACTCAGTTTTAAACTTTTTGTGCATCAAATGATAAATGTCTCTCTTGTCCACAGCTTCTATTCAGATTCAAATTTCAAAATATAAGAACCTGATTAGTGGCAGAAAGCAACACAAATGTTTATCATTTCCTTCAGATACCTGTTGCAGAAGATGACTACTTAAGGGACATCACCACAGCTGTATTGTTTTCTAAACAAAACTCAAAGAGCTGACCCCCTAAAATGTGAAATTAAATAAAGTGTTTTGAGCCTGCGTTTACTGTTTGTGCAATTAAATTTACAAAACTAAGCATTTCAATCACATGATTGGATGCTCAAAGTGAAATCAGGTTTATTTAGCTGTAATGCACATTGCATTATTTCACACTTAAGTTAATAATCTCTAAAGAGTTCTAGAGTATAAAGGTAACTCAGATGTCACAGTTTTTTTCTTAACCTTGACAATCACACAACCGATTTTAGGATCCAGCTTGGGAGGTAGTTCTTAAAGTGCCTCTAAAGCCTCAAGTTTTTTTATGTTAATGCATTCTATGCCATTGGCTCCCACTCCTGTCAATCAACTCCAGTGACATGGGAGTGTGGAGCAGGGCTGAGTCCCACTGTCTGTGTCAAAGGATGCAGCAGTGGGTCTCGGGAGCGAATTGGGACAACCAGCAAGGGAGGAGGAGCCAGCAATGCCAGCAGGGGACCCGAGAAGAGGAGAATCAGTGCTGATCTGTTCAGTTCTATAGGACAGAACAGTGAAGTATAGACATGTTTGTTATTTTTTTTTAAAAATCCTTTACAAACACTTTAAGCAGTGATAGTTCGATTTTGTTTACTCCTACTGATTAAAACACAATGAATGGTATATGTTACATGTTATACATTACAGTGAGCAAAACAGTGTCAGCACATACCATATATACAGATAAAAAGACAATCTATGAATGATACTGAAAATAGTAATAATTTATGTTTATCTCTAACAAATCTGCAAAATTGTTCTTAGAACACAATAAGGTTCTAGTTGTTAAATCTGCAATACAAATCAGCTTTGTATTGCATATAGTACTTGCAAGCAAGCTTTGGCTAAGAATAGATCAACAACAAGCAGCTCTGATAGTCAGGACTGGCCCCACCATGAGTCCCAGTGGGTCCATTGGACCCAGACAGCACTTTGAGAGGGGCAGCAAATTGAACCACGGCTGCAACTCCTTCTCTTCTATTTTCCCAGCAAATTGACAACCAAGCCCCTATACTGCCCTAGCCTGTCCATATACTACCCTAGCCTGTCCCTATACTACCCTAGCCTTTTTATACACTGCCCTAGCCTGCCCCTATACTGCCCTAGCCCACACCTATACTGCCCTAGCTCACACCCTGGAATTGAACATAATGGTATGTCCTATAATTTTTCTGTTGCATGTAAATCTGACTTTCCGATAAATTTAATTTTACTTTTAAATTTTAGGATATAAAATAATGGATGTAGGGGCCTTTTGGTGGACGTGATTTTTTTTTTTTTTTTTTGGGGGGGGGGGGCAGCATTACATTCTTGGAAGCAGCACCATGTCTTGGGCCAGCCCTGCTGACAGTACATGCAGTACAACACGCTATGTGGTCTTGGACAATGCAGACAGTTTCTTATGGTATGAAATGATCTGAAGAAATGTGCCAATGGGCCACCTTCTACCATAGTACCCATAGCATCCATATCTTGCAAATATCTAGCTGCAACCCATAAACTTTCAACAAAATGTTACTCTAAATATTATTGTATATATACAACATGTAACAAAAGGGAGCAGTTAAGGTAAATATGTCAGATAAAATTTCTTTTAAATTAGTAAACCGAAGGTATCGTTTTATGGAGAAAAATAACACTGAATTATTGCCTAACTGTGTGGGATATAATTAGGCAAGTGAATTTATGAATGCATATAATTAAAGTAATTTTCTCCAACAACCTAATAAGCCATCAATGAGATATTTATAACCTTGGCACATTTAGGTGTTAGTTTATTTATATATGAAGTAGCTAATTTTTCTATTAGAAAGCCAAAACTGAAAATGTAACACTATTATATAAATATAGGATTAGGATAATTTCAGATTTAGTTTATAGCATTAAGGCGATATAACATTGTATGTGCATTATGTGCTTACTTTTTGAAACAATGTGAGTTAAATGTTAAAAAAACAGCATCGGTCATTTTCTAGACCAATAAGTGAGGAATTGTCAAACAAATAGCATGAAGGGCTGAACACTGTCCTAGGAACATGTACGAGTGATTTTAATCACCCATCTAGAGCAACAATAAAAATGTAACTTTTTTTTAAATAACTTGTCTGAGCGATACCTTGAACCTGCCTATGAAGTAAGGCATTTGTATGATGTATACAACATATAATGGCAAAAGTGAAATTTGCAAAGATATAAATGTTTAAATTGCTGGTAAATAACAGTTCTCAAGTACTTTTCTGTTTGTAAAAAACAGCTGGGGATTCTCTTCATATGCACCAGACCCTTATCCTAGATGAGGGTTTGATACAGAAGTAAAAGAGGGACCCCATACAAAAAAAAAAAAAGAGTGTGTTCCCCCCTAAAAATACATACCAGAGTTGTATCCTTGATTACAGTTTGATATTGCTACCAAGGTGGAATTTACAAAAAAAACAAAACAAAAGGAAAGTGCCACTCCTAAATATTTATAACAGAAGCTTTAGGAAGTTTCCTGAGCGCAATGATTGACATTAACATAAACATTTTGTTAGTTTATGATCTGGAAGCTTTGGGTCTTTACTAATATCTACAGTAAGTCTCTGTTATAGAGATTTTCCTTCACGTACTATCCTGGTGATAAAAGGTTCACTAGAGGAACTAATGGAAAACCACTAACAGGAAAATAAGGTTAAAATACCTCTCAGCTTTGCATTGCTATCTTTCACAGATTTACCCTCCCTTTCTATATGGTGAAATTATTGCCACTTTGACAGGAAGTGAGGGAAATCTCTCAAACTAAACCTCAGATAGCTATAAAAACCTGACAGGGGTGCTGAACCTTACAGACACCATTAAACAAACAACTGTACTTGTTTTAGACACTTTTAACATGTTTTTTTTCATCACCCCATTTTTGATCAACCAGAATATGTATCTAAAAACAATGACAAATGATCTGTCATGCTGATGATTGATCATCTTCTTAACCACTTCAATACAGGACACTTTTACCCCCTTCCTGTCTTGGCCAATTTTCAGCACTGTTGCACCTTCTTGAATGAAAATTGCGCGGTCATGCAACCCTATATCCAAACTAAATTTTTTATCATTTTGTTCACACAAATAGAGCTTTCTTTTGGTGGTATTTCATCAATACTGTTTTGTGTTTTTTGCTAAATAAATGAAAAAAGACAGAGAATTTGGAAATAAAAAACATGTTTTTTTTGTTTCTGTTATAAAATTTTGCAAATAAATACATTTTCTTCATGGAGTTAGGCCTAAATGTATTCTGCTACATTTCTTTGGTGAAAATAACCCAAATCAGTGTATATTATTTAGTCTGTAGGAAAGTCATAGAGTCCGCAAACTATGGTGTATTTCTGAAAATTGATCAATCCTGATGTACTGGCGGCCTATCTCATTTCTTGAGGCTCCAAAAATGTCAGGACAGTACAAATATCCCCAAAATTAAATTTTTGTAATATAGACAGTCCAAGGTATTTAGTAAGAGGCATGGTGGGTTTTTTGAAGTTGTCATTTTTTTTTATCATTTTTTGGACAATGAAGATTTTTTTCTTTTAACATACTGTCACCAGTGCAGTACAGCATCATTATATAACGGGTGTGGTGATGATCAGGCACACTGACTGGTGACAGTATGAAAAAATGTAATTTTTTTTTTAACACACTTTGACCACAGAATTATAATGTTAGCATAGTAACAGTAGTGTACTACTCTGGGGAAGTGATCAGTATTTTTTTTACACACAATGTTTGCATATAGCAATTAATTTCATTGCTATGTGCAAGCATTTTACTGAATGAAATGAATTAATTCAGTTTGTTTTGTTGTGATTAGCTGTGACTGACCACAGCTGATCACATGGCACAGATGGGCCGTGATTGGCCCAGTCTGGAAGTGGAAGTGACGTATTGCATGTCACATTACCCAACAACGCTTCATCAGTCGTGCTGACGTCATCAGGGATCACATGACCCGATACGTCTCCTCCTTAATTTATACACATTCCGCTCTGAAAGACACCCAATCTAGTGACTTCTAGTGGCCATTTATATGCATTGCACTTCATGAATTTGTTTATGCACTTTATTTCTATCTACTGATATTGCACAATAAGTCTGGTGGCCTCTGATGGTCATTCTTTATGAATTTGTAATATTATGTATACTTTGCACTTTATTTACTTAGTGAGAGCGTGAGTATTTCAATTTTCTTTTCATACCATTTTTGGACTTTACGTCTTTATAACGAGCAGCCTCGCATCAGATATTCACAGAATTTGCATGGGTAGAGGAACATCTATTGATCCTACCTATAACCTTACTTTTGAAATTTGGGGTTGAAGTTATATCTTCTTTATGTTACTATGGCAACATATATGAGCCCAACGGCCCATGTATATATCTAAGGGAAGTTTTCTGCAACCTTTTGGATAACATACGGCACTCGCCAGGGTTTCTCCCTATCTCCTTTCATTTCGAATCCCCTAATGGAGCCACTGACAGCTTACATTATATCGCACCCAAAGATAACTGGATTTTTAATTGGTACTATTAAGAACACATTATTAGCTTATTTGATGCTGATGTAATTTTAATGCTGTATTACCAATATGGCTACCACGAGCTGCAACACAGCATGCTTCAGTACACCATACTCTTCAATTATTTAGCTGAATACCCCACTATAAAGTTAATGAGGCTAAATCATATATTCTAGATCTGGGTATTGATCCAGTTATTAGCAAATTTTTCTAAGCTAGATATCCATATGTTTGGAAGGACACAGGAATATATTATTTGGGTATAGTACTCACTAACATAATAGACCACCTTTAAAAGAAAAATTGCTTACCTTTTTAACAATACTTCAAACAGATTTGTCTCATATCTCTAACAATGAGTTATCTTGGTCAGGTCGGCTTGCAGCCTTCAAAATGTCAACTTTTATATATTTTTAGAACATTGCTCAACCCCGCTCCTAGGGCCTATTTCACCACTTTACAATCCATCTTGAACATATTCTTGTGGCAGGGCAAAAAAAAAATGAAAGATGTTAATGCTGTTGAGTAACTAAGTTGAAAATGGCAGGTGGTCTAGGCTAAAATGATCGAATTGGCTCACATGCACCAGATTCAACCAAGTTTGGTCACTATGGACAAACAGGATGAATCCCCCCTGACAAATGTACGAATATGGCTTAACCTCCCTGGCGTTATGATTATTTCAGATTTTTGGTGCTGAAAGCGGTACCATTATTTTGCATGGAAATTTGGCGTTTTATATTGTAGGCCTGTAATTATTAGGAATAACTCACTTAAATCTATCCAAACCAGAGTCTAGTAGACATCCTGGGTATGATAAAGTTTGAAACATGAAATCATAAATTATAATATAATAAATAACTATAAGTAATTATCAAAAATAATAACGTAATAGTAATAAAATGTATTCAATAATGTAATCAAACCAAAAACACTGAAATTTGTTCAGTTGCAGAATTGTCGCTGTCGTCACTTTCAGTGTCTGATGATAAATTTCCCCAAAAATCAGTATCACTCAATTCTGCAAATGATTCTTATTTAGGATCGGTGTTTTCTAGCTGATCAAAAAACACTTTTGATGTAAAGGGACACTTTTTGGTTGCCATGGAAATTCTCAAGTTTCCAGGCAGAAAGAATGACATATATAAAATAAAAGTGCATGCAGGGCACTGAGCAAAAAACTAGGGACAAAGGGGATGTGAAATGATTTCATACAGTAATGTAATCTTACAGATTACAGTGTACTGTATGTATATTGTGTGTTTCACTTTTTGAATTTCCCGCCGGTCTCCGTCCCCATGTGACACGACGCTCGCAGGGAACGGAGGCCGGCATCACAGAGGCATCGGGCGGAGGACACAGCCCGCAGACATGGCGGGGGACATCGCTGGATCCAGGGGACAAGGTGAGTAACGCTGCCTTGGATCCAGCGATGCAATCCCGAGTGTGGCTCGGGGTTACCGCTAATGGTACTGAAATTCCACCCCGAGCCACACTCGGGATTACCGCCAGGGAGGTTAAGCCATTGCTATGCTTAGTTTGCTTGTTTATAGAGATAATTACCTTGTGTACATGGCCTTACTGGAATATAGTATTTATTGGACTTAACGTATGCATGCTTGCTTCTTGTAATATCTGTATGTTGTGTACCATTCTCTGTTTTACCTCTTCATGAAAATCTATTGATTTATAAAAAAAATAAAAAACAAGTTTGTGTTACTAAATATTGTCCAGGCACATGCTTCCAGACCTAGGCCCCACTACCTGATGTTAGATCACACATTTCTGTTTCTATATCCATCCCTGCTTTCTTGCGGGAAGTGGTGATGCAACATTTTGTACCTTTCAGGGATCAGATTATTAAAAATATATTATCGGGAAACATCCTGCCACCAGAAAAGAGGTTCTTACATAGAAACTCCTCAAAGTTCTACATTTTGAGCTCTCTCTAAGATAGTGTCAGATCAACCATTCTATATAATATAATTGTATTGGGATCTAATATGGTGTCCACCCAATAGTGGTTCTTCTATTTGATGACTCAATTGTCAGTGTCCTTGTGCAGGCATTTGAACATAAAAGATGCCATTGTTCACAAACTGTTTGCAGCAGTATTCTCTCAGTGCTGCTCTGGAATGCACTGTTTTCAGTAATCTCACTCCACCCAAGTAAGACTCCTGGAATTTGGGAGGGATGAAAAACCCTCTTAGAAGCCTTTCCCATTTCCTCCACCTCCGTATGGCCAGCACCCCAAAACCTTCCTTCTCCTCATATTCCTCTTCTGCTTCTTGCTGCCTCTGCCTCATAGAGATTAAGGCAGTAGTCAATGGATCCTGTTGATTCTGAGGCAGCAACAGGTCTTCCTCTTCCTCCTTCTGCTGTGCCTCCAGTGCCTGCTGTATCAGAAAATGCAGTGTGCAGGAGGAACATGAGAGGGAATGTATCACTAATGCCTACCTCATCTCCTCAGAGCCTGTCCTGCTACCATAATCACACAGGTACTCATTAATGTCATGCTGTTGCGGGTGCAGTCTTTGCAGCATGGTCAATGATGAATTCCAATATGTGTGGGTGTCACAGATGAGGTTGTTGGCAGCCGTCTCAAGTTGGCACTGCATTTCTGTAAGCTAAACCGCAGCCAGTTATCACCATCTAAAATAGCTACAACCCTTCTGGCTTGATTAAGGACTACCTGGAAGCCAGTGTACTTCATTATGAACCACTTCACCATCAGGATATGTGTAAGGGAAAATGTTTGTCCTGTACCAATATGGCTACCACAAGCTGCAACACAGCATGGCAGTGTTTAGCCTGTGATATTGCATATGCTCTGGGGTGTCTGGAGGAGAATGTTGGTTCTGAGTGACACAGATATATTACATTTCAAATGCTAGTGGAGGGCAAGTATGGCCATCTGAGAAAAATAATGGTGGCCAGGTACCTGCCACTGTGGTTTAGCCACAGGGCATAAACTCATGGAAGGGTGATGATTTCATAAGCTGAAATGGAAGCAGCTACAAAGTCAGCAGTTTTGCCAAGCTGGCTTTTAGATACCGGACATGAGGGTTCTTTGGGGACATTTTATTTTTCTGCTCAAGCAGCTCCTGGAAAGACGCCTGCCTTGAAAGCCAATGATTTGTCTCATTGAGGTGCTGATTTCCTGAGTTCTACAGTTCAATTTATATGCATTCCACCTTAATTTGGTACCCAAACGACTAGTACTTTTACCATAGCTGAAACGCAGCAGGCAGAGTATACAGATCCTTATCATGCCATCAGTGGATCAGCCCTAGGGGATAAATGTGGCCTGTATCTGTGGGGCAGTCACATTTGGAGAGCTGCTCCCTGCAGTCCTCTGCAAGCTGCCACTACCTTTGTTCAAAATTCTGCCTCTCCCTCTTCCCCAGTTTGTGGCACCCATGGCTGGTCTGCCATCTAATTATTCCCCCCTACTCAATGCAGAAGCCTATTTTCTAAAAGTTTTAGGTGCTGAGTCATCACCATCTTTTGATGTTCCCTGCCTGATATTCCCTCCAACATCTTAAGGAATCAATGCTTGTGCATGATCAGGATCATCCTCCTGCAGCATGTCAGTGATCAAGCAATCAAATAACTTCACCGACCCCTCTTTGCTAGTTTGTGGAAGACCTGGCATAAGAGGGGAAGAATAAGAAAGAAAGGGTGCAGTAGCTGCAGTTGTAAACAACGGTCTGCTTTTCACCTGGGAAAAGGAAGAAGAGGAAGGCTTTGTCATCCCCTCAACTACCTCCTGCATGTGCTGTGGCTTTAAACACACCCACTCTAAGATAGAAAAGGCAGACATGCCCTAATCTGGTCATTGCATTTTGAAGGTCATCTTTGGGGAAGTCCTATGTTGTACAGTGCTGTTTTATTTCTACCTTGAAATAGGTGTTTTTAATCTATTTAAATAAATTGGCTATATGGATCCACACCATGTGGGCATCTATATATCTTTGGACAAAGAAGAAAAAGAAAAAAAGAAAGGACTTTAACGGCTGCCCACTGGTCCCAAGTGAAGAAGAATTACAACCATGCTCTGTCCTGATGGTCGATGTTTTATGCTAAATTCTCTTTCTTTCAATGGACTATACATGCAACTGCTATTGGTGGAGTGTATCCCCTTTGGTTACACATATCCATATATTGTTTTAATATATTTGAATAAATTCATGTTTTAACCCATGATTTAGCATGGTTGTAATTCTTCTAGCTGGTAG
>BLSH010384584.1:69464-90306 GCA_018402905.1 Glandirana rugosa | reverse complement strand
TTGATTTCTATAGTCTCTAAATATTTGACGATAGAAATTTAGAGTAGTTTAGGGTATCTGTTCTAGGGGGTGGACGGACCTGGTTCCTTAAAGGGAGATGTCCCCCGACATGAAACGTTACTACCCCATGTTGTGGTGGACTTGGAAACAGTGTTTGTTTAAAACCTCTCTCGTCGTTAAGTTTTAGAACGTAACTCGTATATACGGGAAGAGTCAGAGGAGCAGTAGCTGGTACGGAAAAGTGACACGAACCACATTGCAGGTGTTTGGATGAGATGTGGTGTCCGACACCCTTACGGGAAGATAGAGCCCGAAGACCTTGGTTAGATTGGCAAAATTTTTGACTTGGTTCCAGAAGCCCGAGATAGAAGGGCATTCCCACAGCCTGTGGTGTAGAGTAGGTTTGTGGACGTTACACCAAGCACAGTGAAAAGGCATGGTCGATGACGAGGAGACTGAGAAGGGCATATATGCTCAATGCAAGATTTTGAATTGCTGCTCTCTCCAAAATTTGTTTGTGACAAAGGTTCAGGTGGTGTTGTACCCCATCATTGCAAAGTACAGCCCCCTGTAGAGGGAAATTCCTTGGTCCAGGCAGGTGGGGGATCTTGTCTATGGGATTTGATGAGATTTAAAGATAGCAGTTTATAAATCTCTGATATCTTTAGTTGGTCCTTTGACAGTAGGGTGTCCAGTAACGAGGATTTAAAGCGTTTTTGCCTTTCGGGATGGAGACTGGTCGCAAAGCTAATTGCTTGCTGTGTATAAATAAATTGGTGATGTGGCAGCTTGAAGTGTGTTTGCAGAACCGGGAATGAGAGAGCTCTGCCAGTAGAAGGATCAAATAATTGGGCCAAATTTGTTAGGCCCAGGAAGGACCAGGTGGAGAATGACACAAATTGTCTGCAGGATACAAATTGAGGATATCCACTGATGGGTAGGTGCCGGGAGATAGTCGGCGGGAGGCCCAGTTTGTTTCTGATCTCCCTCCAGGCTATGTTTGTGTCCCTTAGTAGCAGGTTATGCTTTAATGCTGGTGGTAGGGAGTTTGTTTTGCAGTAGAGAATCACAGCTAGTCCATTTGGATCCACCATTTGAGATTCTAATTCAAAGTTGGAGAACCTGGAAGTACATGACAACCAGTCCAAATCCACTCTTAAGAGACATGCCAAGTTGTAGTTGTGAATATTAGGTAGATTGCCCCCCCCCATGTTTAGGTAGAAAAAGTTTAACCAGGGCTATGTGGAGGCGTCTGCCTCACCAGAGGAAGGATGAAAGGGCCCTATGTATGGTTTGGATGTCTTTTTGTCGTAGTTTTTAGAAGGGGGGTGGTTTGGAGAGGATATAGGAGCTTGGGAAAGCTCACCATTTTAAATAAATTACATCTCCCTAGTAGTGAAAGTGGGAGGTTTGCTCAATTTTCCAATTCTCCTACTATTTTAGAAATAATGGGGGGGGGGGGGTTTAGATGGTATAGGGAAGACTGGGATTTCCCTCTTTTAATGCCTAAATATGTTATATGTTTTTTTTGCTAAAGGAAATATGGAGTGGATCGCCCATGTTGGTGGTCTAGCGTGAAAAAGCGGCAGGACTTCACTTTTCGTGAAATTGATTCTGAGCAGTAAGGAATCTCTAAAACGGGTGAAGATTTCCTGAATTTGTAGAATATCTGTTTGGGGGTTGGAGGAAAATATTAAAATATCATCAGCAAATAGGGCAGACTGGACTTCTTGTTTTCCGACTTTAATTCCGTGTAGATTTGGATTAGAGAGGATATGCTGGGAGAGAGGCTCTATGGCTAGTTTAAACAGTAGGGGAGACAGGGGACAGCCTTTTCGGGTCCCCTTGTGCAGGGGGCTCTTGTTGGATACTATCCCTGCAACAATAATGTTAGCATGCGGTGCTGCATACATGGTCGTAATTAGATGTAGGACAGGACCGGAGAAGCCAAATTTCTGAAGAACCAATCTCAGCCAGTGAAAACTAACATGCTTTTTCAGCATTTAGTGTGATAATAGTGTTATCACTGGCTAAGTCGGTTCTAGCTAGCTCTAGGACCGCAAGAACTTTGCGGATATTGGAGGATGCGGATCACCCCACTGTAAAGCCGGCTTGGGAGGGGTGGATCAGGGATGGCATGATTGGAGCCAGTCTTTTAGCCATGATTTTGGACATGATTTTTGAGTCTAAGTTTAGTAGGGATTACAGGGGGAATTATTTTAATATGAGCTTGGAACCCCCGAGTTAAGATATGATCCTCCCTCGAGAATTTTTTGGTAGAGGGAAGTGAGTGTAGAGACAATCACATCTTCAGCAATATTAAAAAATTCTGACATGTAGCTGTCTGGGCCAGGGGCTTTGTTGGGGGCTAAGGATGCTATGGCATGTCTCACCTCAGCCTCCGAGATCGGTGCGTTTAACTGGTGCAATTGGAACAGGTCGATTTGAGGAAGATGGCCTTGTTTGAGGAAGGCTTGAGCAGCTATCTCATCTATGGGATCCTCAACATACAATTTAGCATAATATTTTTCTAGGATGCTATTAATATCATTGGGGGAGGAAGTCAGAGCCATTCAATTGTTTAAGGGCGGCGATGTGGGTAGGGACGTGGGGTCCCTTGCATAAGTGGGACATCAATTTCCCGGCCTTGTTACCAAATGTATGGTACTGTAACTCAGAGCACGATTGCTGATATCATTCTAGGGCCATAGCCCATAGCCCATAGGTCAAGGCGATCTTTCACCTCTCTCCAGAGCTGGGGAGTTCTGCTGGTTGAGGCAATTTTGAGCCTCCCGAAGGGAAGTGCTGGTGGCTTGAAATTGGCCAGAGATTCTCTTCTTGTATGCTGATGTGAAATCTATAATTTTACCACGCAGAAACACTTTCCCGGTTTCCCAAAAAAGATTGAGGTCACTTACGTGGCTTGAGTTAGTCTCCGAGTACTCAGCCCATGTATCTTTAACTATGTTAAGCGTATATACTTTCTCAATAAGGTTGGCAAGTCTCCATACATCAATTAGATGCAAAGCGTCCGCAAACTGTTTTAGGGGGGTTACAGGGGGTGAGGGAATTGCAGGAGTTGGTTTGTCTCATGATCTATCCTCCTTGAGGTGCATTACAGAATTGAAATCTCCCCTATGACCATCGGGAGATGCAAGTAGGGCGCCAATTGGGCCACGAGGTCTTGGAAAAAAGTCTTGGAGGGAGAGTTGGGTGCATATATGTTTACTAGAACTAGTTCCCTAGTGGTAAGTTTTATCTTGAGAATTGTTACTCGGCCCTTGTCAGCGCTCTCCTCCATTATATTTTTGTGAAGTAGAAGGAGGACTCTGGCTTTGCCGTTGATCAATGGTGAGCCAAAAACCCGACCCACCCACAGTTTATGCATGCGGGTAAAGTCTTCAGCTGATAGGTGGGTTTCTTGGAGCTTGGCTACATTTGCTTTGATGCATTTTAGGTGCCGCAGAGTGGCCATTCTCTTGTGGGGAGATCTTAACCCCTTGATGTTCCAAGACACTATTTTCATTAGAGGTCTGTATTGGTTAGGGGATCAGCATATATACTTGTAGAGGGAAAAGTGGATGTGACATCAGAGTGCAATGGCCCAAAGGGGTATAGAGGCTAAATTTGTGGGCATGCTTTGGCGAGTAAGGTGCGGAGGAGTAAAAAACACAACGTTGGTTAACGTAAAGGGGAAGAAAAACAACACACACCAAAAAACAGATTTCGGACTTCTCTTTTTTCCACATAGGAAAACACTCTTAACAGACAGCATTACCCGAGATGCTTCGGATTGGCCTGGTCGCAGGCTGTTGAAGCAGTTGGTCCCAGGGGGGAGTATTTGTGCCACCAGGTAAAAAATGAATGATGATAAAAATTGCTAACTCAAATATTATGTGTATAACGACAATAAAGTGCATTGTATTAGTGCTAAATAAATTCGTATGTGGTGTCCATGAAAACTCATAAACCAAATTCTGTGAAAATTATATTCATACAATAGGTACCATAAACGGTAGAATGAATAAAATAAAATTATTAGGAAATATCTGATATTCTTATATTAATTAAAGTGCAATGGTGCTTAAAACATATAAACAATCAATATTCCATCAACCTCTAAAAACAGTGCAATCAGTCCATAAAGTGTATCCCATCAAAAATCAATGGGAAGAAACAAATAAATCAATCTCCTCAAAAAATAAGTGAATAAAGTGGTGTTCCACAGTAAGTCTCTGTGATGCCCAAATGGGTGTTTTAATCCACTACGAAACACAGTGCCTCCGGTGCTTCACTCCGTGCGTTCTTATTATAAAGCCACTCACCGGACAGCGCTCCCCACTGAAGGGGTACACACTTTGTAGTATTACCACCTCTGTTGTTCGCCACCTCAGTTCAATCCAACCATTACAAGGAAAAACACCATATCTTGCACAATATTGTATGTTCAGATTTAATAGTAAGCCCTAAAACCACTCACATGTATGCAAAAAATGTCAGGCGCTCCAGTCGACGTCCTATGACGAAACGCGTAGGGCGGGGGTTTTACGTCACAAGTCACTTCCGGTACGGGCCATGGAACGCAGAGGACTCGGCGGATTTCCTGTTTTGTGTAGCTATCCGAACGCCTGACATTTTTTGCATACATGTGAGTGGTTTTATGGCTTATTATTAAATCTGAATAAGGCTGTTGCTGTCTTCACGCCTGGCCAGTCCCATGAAGTCTGGTGAAAGTGAGAGTGTATGGGGAAAGCTGGGGTTTCAAGGTGAGGAGCCCCCCTTTCTGAGCAAGTGTGAAGAGTGAATGTTATTGTCCGTCATAAGTGGAAAAGTGAAACTGTTGCTGTGTTTAACTAATGCAGAGTACTAATCGTTTTTGTGGTGTGAATGAGAAGGTTGCCTAAAAACATCAAAAGCTGGAAGGCCTTGGTTCATTGCCTAAGGTGAGGCCATAAACGTATGCGCCACTCTGGTGCCTATGATGTCACGGGTGCCTTCTGAATGAAAGTTCATTGTCTATATGTCATAGAGTTGTAATAATTGTTGATGTTTAATGTATTCTAATTGAATGGTATTAACTGATTACCCTGTATAAGTGGGCTTATACAGGGTAATTATAAAGTAAAATAAGCCTTTGCCTGAATGAATGATACTGGTAATCTATGTGCAACTCCTCTGCTTGTATGTGAAATATATAAGGTGATTTTGGGGGCAATTGCCTGGATACTATTAGCAACAGTTGTGCTTAGACCAAGAGAGAAAACCATACCCCCAGAGTACAATTAACAAGAATGGGAAGGATACATAAAATTGCATGACCTTGCTGATTTGCCCAGACAATGAATGTGAGCAAATTAGGGTGATAGTAGATGCGCTTTTCATCTGTTATATCATAGCATTTGTGGTGTGCATGCTGCTAAAGATTTGGAGAGATAAACAGCATGGATTCCCTGTGTATGATCTCCAGTTCGTGCTGTAACAAGCTGTGCCATAAAAGTCCAATTTTAAGAGAAGGTCTCTTGTCAGACCTGTGTGGTCCTGCATTGAATAGAGTATTCTGTGTGGACCAGTGGGTAAGAGTTCCTTAACAAACTTACCCTGGAATAGCCTCATCCAAACAGGGGTGAGGGCGTGCTTTCAGTGGGGAAAGCACAAGGGGAGTGTTGGCCAGCTCTCATAGGAAAAAGAGACTGGAACCTTACTGATGATCCAGTAATAGGGAATCAGGCGGGAGGTGGTGCTAAAGTTAGAGGGGCACCATTGACACCCTGGGAGGGAGTCAAGGCCCGTTATGGGAAATGGGTCATGAAGTTCCTAAAGAAATGGCACAGCTTGGCAAAGGCAATGGATTGGCCTGTACCACTTCAGGAAACCTATAATGTTAGGGTGTGGAGTGCATTACATCATAACTTTAAGAGTAGGGTGACTGAACGTAATGAAATTGCAGCATGGGCTAGATGGGAAGCAGAAACATATGGGAAAACAGCTAAGGTCCTAGTTGCAGCACTGCCCAAGATATTGGAGGAAGAAGGTGAGCTGTCAGAGGAAATGATTACTAGTACACATATGTTAGCAAGGACACTCATCAGAAACCCAAGTGGGCTTGTCACTGACCAGCTAGTGTCTAGCAGTGGGTCTCCACCACCATATATCATGTCATCTACCTCTCTTGGAGCAGGTGACATTGAAGCATCCGCACCAGTGAGAGAGGAGGTGATGCAAGGATATTGCCGGATACACATAAGGGTAAGATGTGGTATGAATCACCAGGATGGAGTAGCATGCCTCCATCCAGACTGACAAGTACAGGAGGTAAGTGGGCAAGGTAACAGTTGCTTAAGGAAAACATCTGGGGTGACACCAATACAAGGGGTGAGTATGCATGAGGAAAGCATGTACCCTCCTCTCCCCTCTGACTCAGAAGAAAGTGATGAGGATGTAACAACATCTCGACAAGGGGGGACAGGAAGAGTATTACCAATAAGAGAGCAAAGAGCTTATGATGGTACAAATGCATTAACAGGGATTATAATTCACCATGTGCCCTGGACACCTGGGGAGATGAATACTTTCCTAAATTCGATCCCCAAGCTCAGACACAGTCCTCATCTGTTTGCTAAGCAGCTGTGTAAAATAGCAATGAGCTACAAAGCAAATTGGGAAGACATGCTAAGAATCATAAAGGGTGTATCAGGAATAAGTGATGCTGATCTTATAATACAGGAAGTAGGGTTAGTATAACCGGAAGCTCTAGGGACCACCACCCTGGACTCACCGGAGTTGGCATCGGCAGAGTGTGAAAAGATACAGGAAAAGATAGGGAAGATTTTTCCGGCAGCTTCCTGGACTAAGGTGAGTTCAATGATACAGGAGAGTAAGGAGGAGGTGCATCAGTATACAGACAGGTTTAAAATTGCAGTCATTGAGACTGGGCAGGATGCAGATAGTTCAGCCCTAGCCTCAATGATTGTTACCTTGTGGGGGACAGGGTTAAAAAAACTGCTCAAGAGAAGTTAACCACCCGTTATCTTGAGTGGAAAACTATGAGCCTGCAAGCTCTGACCTCTGTGGCATCCCATATCCAAAAGAATATGGATGACATGGAGGCAAGGAAGCCACAAAAGGTAATGCTCTCCTACCTTCCACCCAAAGAAGCCCCACAGGGCGGAAAGGGGAGAGATGGAGGGAGATCAAGAGCTATGGGTGTGTGCTTTAATTGCCCAGAACCTGGCCACATTACCAGAAACTGCCGAGCACCCATGAGATCTGGTAAGGATGCCTGAGGAAAAAGGAATTGATGGGGAGGGGCCCCAGTATGGTCAGTGATATCTAAAACTGATGGTTATGATGCTTTTGTAAAAATGACTTTGGCAGAAATGCCTTATTATAATGAGTTCACATGTCTAGTAGATACTGGGGTTTTCCAAATCAGTACTCTCTTCCCACTGTACCCCACCTCTCCCCCACTCAACTGATAGGCCAGTGCTTGGCATGGGTGGTTCTGTAACATCTCTAAAAGAAACTGCCCCCCTAATCTGAGGATTGGAGATGTTACGGTGCAATCCACCTTTTTGTTGTCTGACACCGTGCCTTGTAACTTGCTGGGAAGAGATGTCTTGTCAAAATTACAGTGTACTATAAGTTACACTCCAGAAGGGGTCTTTGTTACCTCTCCGCTGACCGAAATAGAACAAGATGTGTGTGACAGCTTTCATGTTTTGGTGGCTGCCCTTCAGAACTCAAAACTTATACCAGCCTTACTGGAGTTACCTGTGTCACTTTAGGCAGAGTCCAAGGAAGACATAGGTCTCCTAAATGTGATTCCAATCAGCATACAAGTAAAACCAGGATCCACCTTACCGAAATTACCTCAGTACCCTCCCTCCTATCAGCAAAAGGAGGGTATCAGAGATCAAATAAGGATATACTTGGAGAAGGGGGTGTTGCGAGAAGTGAGCTCCCTTTGCAACACTCCTCTATATCCAGTGAAAAAGAAACCTACAGATAAAGAAAGCTCCAGTTAAGTATGGGATGGTACATGATTTGCGAGCTATAAACAAAATAATTGAAACTGATGTACCTATCGTGCCAAATCCTTATACTCTCCTTTCAGGTGTTCCCAGTGATGCAAGCTGTTTCACTGTGATTGACCTGGCAAATGCTTATTTTAGTGTGCAACTGGACGAGTCATGCGTCTACTTGTTCAGTTTCACCATTGATCAAAAACAATACCCCTGGCTCTGCTTCCCTCAAGGCTTATCCATCTCTCCAAGCTGTTTTAATCAAGCATTGAAGCAAGTGTTGGACCAGTGGCAGGCCAGGGGTCACACTGCTCCAGTATGTGGATGACTTGTGTTTGGCGGCGGTGACCAGAAAAGTATGTGAAAAGGCTTCTTTGAGTTTGCTAAACTTTTTGGTAGAGCAAAATTGTAAGGTGGCAAGGGATAAGCTACAGTGGTGCCAGGACAAAGTTGTTTTCCTGGGGCACTGTATCTTTAAGGGAGGTAAGCTTTTAACCTCTGAAAGGAAAGAGGTGATATGCTCATACCCCCTCCCTAAAAATCAAAGGTCCTTAAGAGTATTTTTGGGCTTAGTGGGGTATTGCAGACAATGGATCCCTAATATGTCTCAAATAGCTAAACCATTGTACGCTTTGACCTCAGGAAAGACTGTGCATTTTGAGTTGTCTGCTGAGGAGATACATGCAGTGGAGGCATTGAAAGAGGCTATAATGACATCTCCAGCGTTAACACTGCCTGATTACAAAAATATATTTTATTTGTTCTATCACAAATCAGGTAATCAGGCATCTGGGGTGTTAACACAAAAATCTGCTGATAAGCACAAACCTGTGGGATATTACTCCCAGCCTCTTGATCTTGTTATCTCAACAGCAGCACCTTGTGTAAAAGCCACAGCAACAGCAGCCATGTTAGTGGAGAAAACTGCTGACATTGCGTTGGGAAACACCCTGATTCTCATGGTACACCATGCAGTGGAGCAGCTGTTGGGACATCTTAATACGAGACACTTGTCTGCTGCAAGGTTAATTAAGTATATTAAGTATGAGCTGGCTTTGCTTACACCGAGTAATATTGTCATTAAGAGGTGTAATGTTTTAAATCCAGCCACTTCTTTACCCATTCTGCCTACTCCAGTGGAGTGGGTGCATGATTGTTGTCACACAACAGAGGCCTACTATAAGCTCCCAGTGACGGTAAAGGATATTGCCCTAGAAAACCCAGCGATGGAACTATGGGTAGATGGTTCCAGGTATAACACTGAGAAAGGTTCTCCTGTTACTGGTTTGGCTGTGGTAAGTCAGAAGGGAGTCATTTTCCAGTGGGTCCTACCAAATCATTGTTCAGCCCAAGTGGCCGAGTTAGAGGCCTTGATAAAAGCATGTCAATTGGCAGAGGGGCAATCAGTGAATATATACACTGATTCTCGGTATGCTCATGGAGCTGTTCATGATTTTGCGTCACTCTGGAAAAGCAGAAATTTCTTAACATCACAGGGTAAGCCTATTAAAAACTCTGCTCAGATTAAAGCCCTACTTGAAGCCATCTTTTTGCCCGCTGAAGCTGCAGTGGACAAAGTGAAGGCTCATACCAAAGCTTTAGATGCCATTGCCATGGGTAACCAAAGAGCAGATGAGGCGGCTAAGGAAGCTGCTTTGCTTCCTTTGACAAAGAGTGATGTTGAGAAAGTGTTTTTCTTACAAGGAGAAACAGACATTCAAACCTTACAACAATTGTATCCCTTCTAGAGATTACAAATAGACTACCTACAGTTGCTTAAGGTAGGTTTGTACGAATTTGTACTCACTGGCGTGGACTGTTTTTCGGAATGGCTGGAGGCGTGGCCTATACAAAAGGCTACAGCCACAGGAACTGCAAAGAAGTTGATACAGGAATTGGTGTGTAGATATGGGATTTTTGAGATCTTGGAGTCAGATAGAGGAACACACTTTACTGGGCAGGTAATGAAAGAGGTACTTGCAGCCTTCAACATTGAGCAACACTTACACACTCCATACAGCCCCATAGCTAGTGGTAAGATAGAAAAATATAACGGGCTACTAAAAGCAAAATTGGGAAAAATGACAGCAGAGACAGGACTAAATTGGCTTAAAGGTTTGCCTATAGCTTTGTTTGCATTGAGAACTACACCGAAACAAAAAGGGAAACTCTCTCCCTATGAAATATTATTTGGATCAGTACCAAGGACAGGGTTGTACTATCCACAGGCTTTAGCAAAGTCATACAGGTCACTCGCTAAATATGTCATCAGGTTGCACAGGCATTTGAATCAATTGCACAAGAAAATATATTCATCTCTTCCAGACCCAGATACCCTTGAAGGGACTCATGACCTACAGCCAGGGGATGGGGTAATGGTGAGAAATCATCAGAGGAGAGGTCTGGATCCTAGGTGGACAGGACCTTATCAGGTGCTACTCACTACAGCCACAGCAGTGAAGCTGGAAAACAAGGATACTTGGATACATGCTTCACATTGTAAACGTGTGCATGCTGCAATTGTATCTGAGCAGTAGGACCAGCTCTCCTTGGCTAAGGATTCTGTGTCCTCAGCAAGACACTGCTCAGAAAGTGATCATGTTTCTCTAGTCGTTACAGGGATATCGAACAAGGAGTCGTGATGTGCTTGAGTACCCGATGAAGGATGATGAGTGCCTGGAAAAGTTTGCTGCTGCTGAGTGTTGCATGGCATGTGCTTGAGGATCCTATCTGAATAGGATGGTCCAATTGCATGAGGTGATTAGTACTCAATTCAATCTCTCTAATTGTTGGATGTGTACTATGATTCCCCCAAGTGTGAGGCACAAGCCAATAATAATAGCTTTAGCAGTCACAGATCCCAATTTATGTTATGCATTGTTGATGAAAGAGACAGCCAATAGTACCCTAGCTGAGAAGCCTTGGAAACTGGTGGAGGAGAAATGGCTCTTAGTACAGGGAAGATCAGGAAAGGGAATAGGACTAATCCTTAACCATAGCGCTGACCCAGAGATGGTTGAAATGGGGATCACTGATTATTATCAGGACTGTGAGAATGTCCAGGTTGTGTTGAATGGTTGTTTTAATATAGAAAACCAAACTATGTGTCAGTGCCTTAAGGATTGCTCCAACTGCTTTGATGAGACATTGAAAAGGTCATTAAAGGAGTTGAATGTAACTAATGAATGTGAAGAGGATTATGACTTCACTGATTTGAACAGGTATAATCGCCCTTTGATGGAATTAGTAGACTCCCAATTGAAAATTCACCATATAAGGGTTGAGGCAAGAGTCCTGCCAGCCTCATATTATTATGTGTGTGGTAGAAAGACCTATAAGTGGTTACCAGTAAAGGCAAATGGTACTTGTGTGCATACTAAACTGATTTACACCACTAGAGTTGTTAACACTACTGAACTACAGGAGACCCATAAAAGGAGAAGATTTGAGAGATCTACGGGAGATAAGGAGTACCCTATCACAACAGCACAGAAGGAAATGGAGAGCATTGGGAAGAAGTACTCTGTGTCTTTGTTCGGGGAGGTTTTTAAGTCATGGACTTATGCCCCCTCGTTCACAGGCTGGGGACATGGAATGATTAATAGGTTGAATGATTATGCTAATACTACTAATATAATGTTGGAACATGTTATGGAGGCTCTAAAAGAGGAAACAGATGAACTAAAAGAAATACGAAGACAGGTGATTGCTAATCACATGGGTTTGGACATATTATTTGCTTCACAAGGTGGGTTGTGTAAAGTTATTGGACAGGATGTTGTACTTATATAGTTGTTATCAGCTATGATGTAGAAAAGCATTTAGCAGCAGCACAAGAACTGCAAGGGAAAGTACGGGATATTTCTAATCATACATTGGATTTATCAGAATGGGGAGGAGGATTGCTGTTCTGGTTGAACCCTCTATGATGGTTCAGGGGGATAGGAGAAGGAGAAATTTCCCCAGGAGAAATTCTGGGAGTAATCTTGGGAGCTGTATTATGCTTGTATTTATGTTTTAGAATAGTCATGTGTGCATGTACAACAATGTGTAAAGTAAAGATAAATTCTGATAAGAAAACCTCAGATGTTTCTCTTGCTTTCCTGAAGGGAGAAAATGGCAGAAAGGGAAATGCCAGACCTGTACCCCATCTTTGAGCAAACCTGCAATTGTCTATCCTGTTATGCTGTTGAAGCAGAGATGCATGAGCTTCAACCTGAATATGAAACTGAGAATTCTCCTAACCAGATGAACTATGCCCCATTTGAAGGTCCCCTATGCCCTATGTTTAATGGAAACCATTTTGAACTAGAACAATTTAGCTGTGTTGCTGGACCCAGTTCGCTGCCCAGTACTGAAGAACCCTCAGAAGAGAATAAGGAGACTGTTTATTCTGATGACTCACTTCAAATATCCAAAGACAAACAGACTGTAAAGGAGATTTGGGTTGTGGGACATTCATATGTATATTGGGCCAAGAAGAAGGTATTGGAAGTGGGGATGGAGAATTTGGGGTGTGATCCCAATAAGATATGAGTGTTTTGGGGTGGTCTCAGGGGTATGCACTGGAAGGACTTCAAGCCAGGTGTGTTAGAAGCAGCTGGTCATTGTCCCAATCCTCTTGGTATTATCATCCAGTTAGGTGGTAATGACGTGGGGAGAAGTAGGAATTTGGGACTCATCTCTTTAATAAAAGTAGATTTGAAGTGGATTTCAGAGTATTTCTCTGACACCATTCTGGTATTTTCCTCCATCGTTCCTGGACCTTGTTGGAGTCAAGGAACGAAGTGGAGAGGAAGGAGAATAAATAATGTTCTACAGATATATTTGTGGAAGGAAAAGGGGTATATGTACCATAATTATGCCTTGGAAGGAGAACAACCCGATCTCTTCCGAGGAGATGAGGTTCACCTAACTGATGAAGGGAATTGTATTTTTGTGTCCAACTTAAGACAGATGGTGGAGTTTTGTCTGTTTATGGGAGATATGGATTCGTAGTTAGAGTGTGGATGGTTGATGTGTGCACTGGCTAAATAAACATTAAAGCTTGCTTGAGTGAATAGTTGATGACTCTGTTCCATTAATTCCAGCTCTTCAAGGGTAACATTTGCCCAGTTCATGAGTATGGCTACTCCAGCTCGTGGATGTCGGTAGAGAAGATGGAATGGACAGTGTCTATTAGGAAAATAGTAAGGAACTAAATTATTGTAACCTTCTTTTGCACTGGAAAGTGTGTGGATGGGGATGAGTGTGTGAGAGCCAAGGACTTATATCTTTGCATCTCCATTATTAAGATGATAGATGTTTGGAGGGTCCTTTATGTCATACACCCTGAGCTCCTGCCACTTCAGGCTGGTGGAAAATAATGAAGATTAGTAATCAGCATTGATCAAAGGGGGGAAAATGTATAGGGATAATTTTATGATCAATGATGTATCACTATATACGTTTGCTGTGTTAATCAGTGAATTAATATATTCTGTACTTCTCAGCATTGTAGAAAGACAAAAACAGCTTATTTAACAAAACAAAAACATGTTTTAAGCAGTTTGTGTCAAAATATGCTTATGTCATTTGTCAAGTCATTGTATTGCATGCTGAGAGTGTGTGGGGGGGCACAGCTATCGAGATAAGCAGGTGTACAGCTCTGGGTGTGTCGGACCAAGGAAGAGTATATAAACCAAGAGCAGATGCCGCCAAATTTGGAACACTTCTCAAAATACACACGTTCTGTATTGTTATGTTTCCCATATATATATATGCATAAATAAACTACTTAATTTGGAGCCTTTCTTGCCTTCAGGTATTTAACCCTTTACATACGAGAATGATCTTCAAGATCATCCAGTTTATGTAATAAGTATTGCTGAGTGCGATTCATTTGCTGTTCACTGCCTGTGAAGCTTGAATTTCATCTTCTATGTCCGAGAGACAGTGTTCCAGTTCCCCAAGCCGTTTAGTGTGCTCAGTCATCTCTTTCCTGAGTTGCGTTATCCCGGATGCTACTGCTCTCTCCATGGCCGCAGTAATTTTAGGGGAGAGGAGGACGGCTACTGCTTGAGCGATTCTATTATACTGCTCCTCCGTTGTCTCTGAGGGGTGTGCAGGCTGTGACTGGTGTGACGGCACTTCCCCCATAGCTTGGCTGTCGGCCATATTGGCCGCGTGAGTGCCTGTGATCAGAGAGTCTGGGGGCTGTTTGAGCGATGGAGCCGCCATGCAGCACATACCGGTCCATGCCGAGGGGCTTCCCCGTGGTGTGCTGGAGGATAGGGGTGTGCAGGGCGTCCATGGTCAGTGTGAGGCAGGTTTGGCATGCAGTTATTACCGGAGCCGCCATCTTTCACTCCCTCCTCATGTGGCGCCGGGAACTGGAAGTCCACACATTCTTGTTTTAAATCATTGCCTAACAGGCATTGGAGGCCATTAGTTCTGGTAAGTGCAACCTGATTTCTTTGGGTGTGAAGCTTGCTGTACTGGTGACACTCACGAAGAAAGTACTATAAGGCCTCATGTACACGTGCATTAGAAAAAACAAGCTGCAAAGCCACTACCAGAGCCAGGAAAGAGCATCTGTAAAAAAGTGATTATAGTAGCTTTTTGCATTGGCGTTAATGTGGTGCGACTTTTGTTTTGAGGATCTTGAAGGGGAGCTCCATGCCAAAATAAAAATAAAAAAAACGCATGGGGTCCCTTGCAAGATCTATACCAGGCCCTTTGAGATACTAGCATGTCCTCTTTGATAATAGGTATTAATGCTACTATACTCCCCAAGAACTGCTTGGTCACCTATAGAAAGGGGAAAAATATCAAGGATCTGTTGGTAACATAGCCATTCTGAAAGAAAATTTCAGCCACTGGTTACCCCAACATGGTTACCTGAATGATCTCAGGGTAGTTTTAAGTGCAGACATTGTAAAGCATGCACATATATCCTGGCAGACAGGGAATATATGAACCCTAAAAGTGGGGAGATGGTTAAGACTTCATTGTTTTACAATTCATTAGGGGTTATTTATGTGGCTAAGTGTTCATGCCTACTGTTATACAGTATCTCACAAAAGTGAGTACGCCCCTCACATTTTTGTACATGTTTTATTACATCTTTTCCTGTGACAACACTGAAGAATCACACTTTGCTACAATGTAAAGTAGTGAGTGTATAGCTTGTATAACAGTGTAAATTTGCTGTCCGTACAAAATAACTCAACACACAACCATTAATGTTTAAAATCGCTGGCAACAAAAGTGAGTGCACCCCTAATTGAAAATGTCCAAATTGGGCCCAAAGTGTTAATATTTTGTGTGGCCACCATTATTTTCCAGCACTGCATTAATCCTCTTGGGCATGGAGAACTCACAGAGCTTCACAGGTTGCCACTGGAGTCCTCTTCCACTCCTCCATGATGACATCACATAGCTGGGGGAATGTTAGAGACCTTGCGCTCCTCCACCTTCCATTTGAGGATGCCCCACAGATGCTCAATAGGGTTTAGGTCTGGAGACATGCTTGGCCAGTCCATCACCTTTACCCTCAGCTTCTTTAGCAAGGCAGTGGTCGTCTTGGAGGTGTGTTTGGGGTCATTATCATGCTGGAATACTGCCCTGTAGCTCAGTGTTTGAAGGGAGGGTATCATTCTCTGCTTCAGTATGTCACAGTACATGTTAGCATTCATGGTTCCCTCAATGAACTGTAGTTCCCCAGTGCCTGCAGCACTCATGCAGCCCCAGACCATGACACTCCCACCACCATGCTTGACTGTAGGCAAGACACACTTGTCTTTGTACTCCTCACCTGGTTGCCGCCACACATGCTTGACACCATCTGAACCAAATAAGTTTATCTTTGTCTCATCAGACCACAGGACATGGTCCTAGTAATATGTCCTTAGTCTGCTTGTCTCCAGCAAACTGTTTGCGGGCTTACTTGTGAATCTTCTTTAGAAGAGACTTCCTTCTGGGACGACAGCCATGCAGACCAATTTGATGCAGTGTGCAGTATATGGTCTGAGCAATGACAGGCTAACCCCCCACCCCTTCAACCTCGGCAGCAATGCTGGCAGCACTCATACATCTATTTCCCAAAGACAACCTCTGGATATGACGCTTAGCACGTGCACTCAACTGCTGTGGGCGACTATGGCGAGGCCTGTTCTGAGTGGAACCTGTCCTGTTAATCCACAATATGATCTTGGGCACCATGCTACAGCTCAATTTCTGGGTGTTGGTAATTTTATTATAGCCTAGGCCATCTTTATGTAGAGCAACAATTCTTTTTTTCAGATCCTCAGAGAGTTCTTTGCCATAAGGTGCCATGTTAAACTTCCAGTGACCAGTATGAAAGCGTGAAAGTGATAGCACCAAATTTAACACACCTGCTCCCCATTCACACCTGAGACCTTGTAACAGTAATGAGTCACATGACACTGGGGAGGGAAAATGTTAAAGCTAAAGCTCAAATTTAAAAGACACTTAAAGCATTACTTCCAACAGTCCTGGATTCCATGGGACTGCTCTGGAATCCTACCAACATCCTGACATCCCACAGATCCAGTCTGTGCCCTGCTCTATGCTCTTTCTCCAATGGGTGTAGCCCAAGAGGATATGTACATTTCATTCCCTATCGTGATTGTTCTTGAGTTGAATGACAGTGGGTTTGCTGTCCTGCTGTTTAACCACTTGAGCTCCGGAACATTTTAACCCTTTCATGACCAGAGCATTTTTTGCTATTCGTCATTGCTCTACTTTAGCTGGTAATGCGCAGTCATATAAAGCTGTACCCAAATGAAATTTATATATTTTTTTCATACAAAGAGAGCTTTAGTTTGGTGGTATTTGATCACCACTTTTTTTTTCTATTTTTGCGATTTAAATGTAAAAAAGAATGAACGTTTTGAAAAACTATATTTTCTGCTATAAAACATATCAAATAAAAAAGTAAAAATCCAATTTCTTTGTGGATTTAGGCCAATATGTATTCTGCTACATGTCTTTGGTAAAGAAAAAAAATCCCAATACGTATATATTGATTAATTTGCGTTGAAGTTATAGCATTGACAAGCTATGGTATAGATACTGAAATTTTTATTTATTTTTTTATATTAGTAATAATGGTGATCAGCAACTTATAGTGGGATTGGGATAGTGCGGTCGGCAATCTGACACTGACACTTTGTGGGCACTGACTAACTGCCACTGACATCTCCAGTGACAATAATACAGTGATTAGTGCTAACAATATGCACGGTCACTGTACTAATGACGCTGGCTGGGAAGGGGTTAACACTTAGGGTGAAGAGTTAACTGTGTGTCTAATGTCTTAATGTGCCTAATGTCTTAATGTGTGTACTGTGTGCTGTTTTTACTCTCTGCTTTGCTGTAGTAGTGCATCAGATAGCGGTAATACTCACAGAGGTTATAAACCTTCCCCACTTTAACTGTAAAAAATTGGACTGAAGATCCCCTTTAACCTCCCTGGCGGAGTGTATCAAATCATTTCACATCTCCTTTGTCCCTAGTGCTTTGTCCAATGCCCTGCATGCACTTTTATATTATATATGCCATTCTTTCTGCCTGGAAACTTGAGAATACTCATGGCATCCAAAAAGCGTCCCTTTACGTCAAAAGCAGTTTTGGACCAGCTAGAAAACAGTGGTAGTAAATAAGAATCATTTGCAGAATTGAGCAATACTAATTTGTGGGGAAATACGTCCTCAGACACTGAAAGTGACGACAGTGACAATTCTGCAACTGAGAAAATGTCAGTGTTTTGATTTGATTACATTATTGAATACATTTTATTATTATTATTATTATTATATTATTATTATATTACTATTTTTGATAATTATTTATAGTTATGTATTATATTATAATTTATGATTTTGTTGTTTCAAACTTTATCATACCCCGGATGTCTACTAGACTCTTGTTTGGACAGACTTAAGTGAGTTATTACTAAGAATTACAGGCCTACAATATAAAACGCCAAATTTCTATGCGAAAAAATGTACCGATTTGAGACGCAAAAATCTGACAGAGTCGTACCGCCAGGGAGGTTAATACAGCTAGAGGTTCACTACTAAATCATTAAATACACATACACACGCACTCAATTTATAATGCAACTAGAGTAGGCACCAGAATTTTGCTAGATACTGGGCAGGACTGGCAGTCAGTCATTTGTCCTGCCAGCCAATGTGCTAATAAGGAACATATTTTACTTGCTTTATAGCCGCAAATATTGACAAAAGGCATGGGAAGCCAGCACTGTCACTGGGGACATGTGCCAATGCCAAAATACAGTACCTCTCCCTACACAGAATAGTCAGTTTTCCCTAACAGCTAAAACACATTGACAATATGGCTGCTGTGGGCCCACCCTTTTATATAAAGGGAACTGGGTTGTCCATTCCTTCAAATTATTGTCTCTTGTGATTCAGCTAAGAGCAAGAGCTATGCTCTGCATTATAGGTTGTTCCTAATTTCTGGTAGCAAACTTTGCAAATCCTGGGGAAACACAACAAAGCTACGGAAGTTGCAAACCTGAACCTCATCGTTACTGAGGAGAAAGGAATGAAGAAATAGACAAGTGGGGCAAACTATAGGTTTAGATCTGAAATAAATAAAATAGAGGCTTAGATTTTTTAGATAATAAATATTTTTTTTTATCAACACAAACCCTTTAGTTCCTTTTATTGGTTAAAATGTTTCCTGAAGCTACAGCTACAGGATATTTGACAATTAGTCCTATTAGGAACTCTGTATAGATAGTATGGGGGTGGAGAGAAATGTGACATCTGACTTAAACATCGAGAGACTCAGATGAATTTCACCAAAGTTTTTTTTTTATAAAGTAAAAGGTCTGCAAGTGCTTGATCAAGTCTTTGCAAGTGTACATTATTTGTTCGGTTTTTTTTGTATAGAAAATATTTTGGACAATCACAGAATCTAGCAAAACCAATCATGAAGGTAGATCAGTTAATTGTTATGTGGAATTTTACTTATATCTGCACATAAAATATTTCCCATGCTTAGAGAAATATTCATATACTACATACATTATGTCAAGATAGAGCAATGGAGTGTCTTAATTACTAACCAAAAAGCAAAGAAAATAAATAAACAGATTAATCACTTCTCTACCGCTGTATGCAGAATGACGGCCAGGAAGTGGTTCAGTTATCCTGACTGGGCGTCATATGACGTCTAGCAGGATAACATGCCGGGGGGGCACACATCATGGCGATTGGTGGTGCGGTTTGTAAGTCTGACCCACCGCATTACCGATCTCTGTAAAAAGCTTCCATCGGAAGCTCTTTACCATGTGATCAGCCATGACCAATCACGGCTGGGCTGGTCACAGTGTAAACAGGAAAAGGCATTTATTGGCTTTACCTCCTCTCGGGTCTGCATGGATGGCACTCAGTGCCACCTTCAGATGCCACCCTAGACCAACAGGGAATGGGCCCTATTAGAGCAATTATCATCTGCTGCCCACCAGTGCCCCCTCTCAGTGCTCACCAGTGCCACCTATCAGTGCCCACCAGTGCCACCTACCTGTGCAACCTATCAGTGTTTATCAGTGCCCAGTGCCACCTATCAGTGCCCATCAGTGCTGCCTATGAGTGCCCATCAATGCCGCTTATCAGTGTCCGTCAGTGCTGCATATCAGTGCCCATCAGTGTTGCATATCAGTGCCACATATCAGTGCCTGTCAGTGCTGCTTATCAGTGCAGCCTATCAGTGTCCATCAGTGCTGCATATATGTGCCTCATCATCAGTGCCCATCAGTGCCACCTCATCAGTGCCAATCAATACTGCCTCATCAGTGCCCGTCAGTGTAGTCTCATCAGTACCCGTCAGTGATTGAAAAATGTACTTATTTACAAAGTTTTGTGACAGAAACAGAGAAAAACTTTTTTTTTTCTTCAAAATTGTTTGTCTTTTTTTATTTGTAGCGCAAAAAAGAAAAACTGCAGAGGTGATCAAATACCACCAAAAGAAAGCTCTATTTGTGGGGGAAAAATGATTAAAACTTGTTTGGGTACAACGTCGCAGGACCGCGCAATTGTTATTCAAAATGCAACAGCACTGAAAGCTAAAAATTGGTCTGGTAGGGAAGTGTATGTGCATGGTATTGAAGTAGTTAAACAGGAAAATCTACCTAATATCAAATTAAAATAATTATGCAAACAAAAGTATAAAACAGAAGCAAATGCATATGCTTATATATTGCCTCTAAAATGCATTCACCTACTTGGTCATTTGGGTGTCCGTTTATGAAACTGAGAAGAGTTCTCAGATCATTAACGGTTTATGAAAGTGAGATAATCAGTGGAGAACACGTTCTCCACTGATCATCGCAGCAGACAGCGAATCTGTCACTGACTGCCACAGAAACGGCCAGGTTCACTGGCGATCTGTGGCAGAATTCTCACTCCCAGATTCTCAAGCTCAGGGGTTGAGAATCTGGGAGAGAAGTGAGAAGCTAGCCGAGGATTCTGGAGGAAGAAGGAAGTATTTTCCTTCTTTCACCTTCCCAGCGCCAGAACAGTGCAAAGCACATCTTCCCCACCAATATACACATCAAAAGAAGCAGGCTAGGTATGTATAGTATAAGTATATATAAGTATATATATATATCTATATATATAGATAGATAGATAGATATTTATATATATATCTATATATATATATATATATATATATATATATATATATATATATGTCTATATATATATATATATATATATATATATATATATATATATATCTGTATATATATATATATATATATATATATATATATATATATATAT
>BLSH010384584.1:41933-59652 GCA_018402905.1 Glandirana rugosa | reverse complement strand
GTCACTCTCCTCAGTTCTACGCATCTAGTGGTCTCTGACGTGAAAAGGTATTTAAAGGACTACTCTAAAGATTTTTTAGCTGAATATTTTGATCATTGATCATTTTGATTAATGTGTATAAGAGGATCGTCGGCCCTATTGAAAACGGTTTGTAACCTTCGTTAGCAACCAAGGAGAACTAATACACTTCTCATTTAACTTGACATAGTACCAATTACTATCTGAATGGACATAAGAGGTGTTGAGGTAGTTCTTTAAACTATGCTGAACCCTAATCTCAACTAGCTTGGAGTCGTTTCTGTTACAGCCATTTTTGTGCCTAAAAGTTTGGGTCCCCATTGATTTCAATGGGGTTCGGGGTCCGGGATAAAGTTCAGGTCAAGTTCGGTCCCGAACCCGGACTTTTTCCCTAAGTTCGGCTGAACCTGCCGAACCCGGACTTTGCTGAGGTTCGATCAACTCTAATCCCAAGTCGTATCAAATTTCTTGATGGAGTTGTGGAGAATACAGGTAAGTCTATCATTAACCATGATACAGTTCAATTTACTCTTCACATAATCAAGAGGAACCAACGATTGCTTCCAATGTTTGGCAAAAGTTATCCCGGCTGCTAGGAGAATATGTGTAATTAGTTTTACTAGTTACTAGTTTTATAAGTCGATTTTTTAGAAATCTCATCAGGAAATTTATGGAAAAGTGCAGTCTCTGGTGATCTACGCATCTTGACTCCTCTCACTGAGTGTATTAAGTTGAATATACGGATCCAGAACCTAGTAACTACAGGGCACTGGTACCATACATGAAGCTTATCTGGCCACATCATCTAAAACGTGGGAGATGTGGATGAGTGCATTTTTGCAACCCTAGTTGGGACCAGATACCATCTGAGAAGAGTTTTGTCATTTGCTTCAATTAATGGTGTATTGATAAATATTTTAGATAAAGCATATGCAAGGTCATGCCAGTCCGAAAGTTCATAAGTGGTATGCAGGTCCCATTCCCATTGTATCATGTAGGGGAGTTTAGCATCTGGATCAATCAGATATGTGTATATTGTAGATATCCTTCCCTGTAACAGGCCTGACGTTTGACAGGACAACTCAAAATTTGTGAGCGTTGCCTAGAGAGCAATGTGTAGAGTATCTTTAAAATGTTGCAGAGAATAAGGTTGAGTACCGTTAAGGTAGTCTCCTATTCTAAGTAATCCTTTATTGAGCCACCAATGAAATGGGATTGGGTTGAGACCTGGGGAAAATTCAGGATTACAAAACAAGGGAGCTAATGGGGTATGAGGAAATTATAAAGCCTTACGATGTCATACCCTATCCCAGACCCCTAGGGAATGAGACAGGGCAGGGCACAGTATAGGGGGACAAGATGGCTAGGGAGCCACATTAGGGAGCTAATAGAGATAGGGTGACATGAAAGAGCCTCCACAGAGACCCAGAGAGGTGGAGGTCCCTTAGGTGTAGTATATGAAAGTTAAGTTATTTTAGCAGCTTGGTAATAAGCTTGTAAATTAGGAAGACCCAACCCACCACTCGGTTTCGAGACATATAGTGTTCATTTATTAATTTGCGTTTTTTGTTACTCCAAATAAAGCGAAGAATATCTGCTTGTAGATGCTGAAATTCTTCTCTCGGAACCACCACTGGTAAGGTTCTAAAATAATATTGTAATCTGGGTAAAAGCGTCATCTTGATGGAAGCGATCCTTCCAAAACCAAGATATGGGATAGTCTGCCCATCGTTGGAGGTCTTCTCGAAGTCGGCAGAAAAGTGGAGGATAATTAGCTCTATATAAGGTGTCAATCAAAGGAGTTAACTGACTACCTAAATTGGTGAGGGACAGCAACCTCCTAGGGCTTTTCTGTGAACGTCTTCCGTTGGAGCAGAGGCTCGTCGTCCATCCATCCCCCCTCCCCATCTACCCTTCTCTCTCTTTTTCTTCTCCTGTCTTTCTTTTGTAGGTATGGCTAATTTCTAGTTCACCTTCCCACATGCTTTTCATTAGGTGTGAGGGATTAGGTTGACCCTTCCTGGCCAAATCAACAGGAGGGGGGATTGTCTCTACACTCTCAGGCCTAACACCTAGATGAGATGTGTACAACTTCTAACGTGTTCATTTATTTGTTTATACTGTTCATCACTGACATGCCTGTGAACTATTGTATGCTATTAGTCATTAGGGACGAGCTGAACATCCCCCCGGTTCGGTTTGCACCAGAGCATGCTAACAGACAAAAAGTTCAGGGAAAACATCAGAACACCATTAAAGTCTATGTGACGCGAACATGAAAAATCAAAAGTGCTCATTTTAAAGGCTTACTGTATATGCAATGTTATTGCCCTAAAAAGTGTACGGGGACCCGGGTCCTGCCCTAGGGGACATGTATCAATGAAAACATTTTTTTTTAAATCAATCGTTTTTTCAGGAGCAGTGTTTTAATAATGCTTAAAGTGAAAAAAAAAAGAAAAATTCCTTTAAATATTGTGCCTGGGGGGTGTCCTTATCCGAGCATTGAGCCCTGGCCCTTTAGGATGGGGGAGGACGAGCGAGCGCCCCCCCCCCCTCCTGAACCGTACCAGGCTACATGCCCTCAACATGGGGAGTATGGGTGCTTTGGGGGAGGGGGGCTCTACCCCCCACCTCCACGTGTATTAAAGTACCTATCACCAGCCCATCTGAGTATCCGAGTACCTGTCACCATCCCATCAGAGTACCCGAGTGCCTGTCACCATCCCATCTGAGTACCCGAGTGCCTGTCACCATCCCATCTGAGTACCCGAGTGCCTGTCACCAGCCCATCAGAGTACCTGTCACCTGCCCATCAGAGAACCTGAGTACCTGTCACCACCCCACGAAAGTACCTGAGTACCTGTCACCTGCCCATTAGAGTACCTGAGTACCTGTCACCAGCCCATCTGAGTACCTGTCACCAGCCCATCAGAGTATCCAAGTACCTGTCACCAGCCCATCTGAGTACTCAAGTACCTGTCACCAACCCATCGGAGTACCCCAGTACCTGTCACCCACCCATCAGAGTAACCAAGTACCTGTCACCAGACCATTAGAGTACCCAAGTACCTGTAACCAAACCATCAAAGTACCCATGTACCTGTCACCAGCCCATCAGAGTACCTGTCACCTGCCTATCAAAGTACCTGAGTACCTGTCACCAGCCCATCATAGTACCCGAGTGCCTGTCACCAACCCATCTGAGTACCCGAGTACATGTCACCAACCCATCAAAGTACTTGAGTACCTGTCACCAGCCCATCAGAGTACCTGTCACCAGCCCATCAGAGTACCCGAGTACCTGTCACCAGCCCATCAGAGTACCCAAGAACCTGTCACCTGCCCATCAGAGTACTAGAGTACCTGTCACCAGACCATCAGTGTACCAGAGTACCTGTCCCCTGCCCATCTGAGTATCAGAGTACCTGTCCCCAGCCCATCTGAGTACCCGAGTACCTGTCACCAGCCCATCAGAATACCCAAGTACCTGTCACCAGCCCATCAGAGTACCCGAGTAACTGTCACCTGCCCATCAGAGAACCTGAGTACCTGTCACCACCCCACGAAAGTACCCGAGTACCTGTCACCTGCCCATTAGAGTACCTGAGTACCTGTCACCAGAACCTTTAGTGTACCCGAGTACCTGTCACCTTCCCATCTGAGTACTCGAGTACCTGTCACCAGCCCATCAGAGTACCCAAGTACCTGTCTCCTGCCCATCTGAGTACCCGAGTACCTGTCAGCAGCCCATCAGAGTATACGAGTAACTGTCACCAGCCCATCAGAGTACCTGAGTCATGGATCGTGGTAAATGGCCAATGACAGCGGCCCATTACCACATGATTGCTCCATCCAATGACGGAGCGATCAGTGTAAACAAACCGGCGTCATGTCCGAATCTCTCCGCTGCTCACACAAATCGCGTGAGCAGTGGAGGGGGCAGATGCAGCACGAGGCTGCAAAAAGTATTCTAAAGTCCCAATCCATGCCCCAATGTGGCAATAAAGTGCCCCAATCAGTGCCCATAAGTGCCCCGATATGTGCCCATAAGTGCCCCAATCTGTGCCCATAAGTGCCCAAATCAGTGCCCAACAGTACCCCAATCCGTGCCCAGCAGTGCCATATCAGTGCCCAGCAGTGCCCCTATCAGTGCCCCTATCAGTGCAGAGTGGTGCCATATCAGTGCCCAGTGGTGCCATATCAGTGCCCAGTAGTGCCATATCAGTGCCCCACTGTGCTCCAATCTGTGCCATATCAGTGTTCAGCAGTAGAATATCAGTGCACAGCGGTGCCCCAAGCTGTGCCATATCAGTGCCCAGCAGTGCCATATCTGTTTCCTATCAGTCCTCTACAGTGCCACGTCATTGTGTATTTTATGTCCCTAGAATGCCTGACGGTGTGCCCTGCATGTTGGGCCTCTGTATGTGGCCACGCTGTGTAAAAGTCACACACATGGGGTATTGCCATACTCAGGAGCAGAAGTAGAATATATTATGGGGTTTAATTTGTGATATGCATATGATGTGTGAGAGAAATAACCTGGTAATATGACAATTATGTGAAAAAAATCTTAATTTTTTAATGCAAAAAGTGAGTGTAAAAAAGGACAGTAATTTCATATGGGTACAGTGTTGTATCACTGAGTAATTGTCATTCAAAATGTCAGAGCACTGAAAATTGGTCTGGTTGTTAAGGAGGATTAAGTGCCCAGTGGTCAAGTGGTTAAAGGGACAGTGCATACACTTTTCATTTTTTATTCTTATTTATTTATTTTACATTTTTTTCTTTCATTGTTTTTGTACTTTGCTGCTCAATATTTTGCACACATCAATTTCTGCTTATTGGACTTTATTGCATTCTATGATCACACTAGATGGATTTAGATCATATATGAGACAAAGAGGTGTGACCAATTTTGTTATTGGTGTACAATTTTCTCACTCAGTAGTTTCCATAAACTACAAACACCAATTTTTCTTAGCACTTCATTTAAAGGGATAGTGTATGGTATTAGCACACATATTACACAATGTAATTAGGCAGTGCCACCCATACCTCTATGTATCTAACAGACTGATTTCACACTTTATGCAATGCATGTTAATGCATGGAATAACACTTTAATGAAGTGCAGCAGTGTAAACAGGCCCTAGAAGTTACAGACCATTTTGGGGCTCTTCTTCATATCTCTTGTTTTACCTGGAAACACAATGGGCCTGATTTACTATAACTCCCAAATCTACTCCAGCAGTGTCTTAAAATACCTCCTAATTAAAGGCAATTAAGACTTCAACTCTCACAAACTGGGAGGAAATGTACACAGAACAGAGCTCTATTTGTCTGGGAAGATGCCTCTCAGATCACATGTGCTGCACACTGGGCGTCAACTGGGTTCTAAGCTTGTAACTTCCAAATTCCTCCATTTAACACTTGTATGCAAGTTCATTGCCATATAAACAACATTACCACCCCCTATCTCTAATTATACCACCCTCATCCCTAATATTACCACCCCCTATCTCTAATTTTACCACCCTCATCCCTAATATTACCACCCCCTATCTCAAATTTTACCACCCTCATCCCTAATATTACCATCCCCTATCTCTAATTTGACCACCCTCATCCCTAATATTACCACCCCTTATCTCTAATTTTACCACCCTCATCCCTAATATTACCATCACCTATCTCTAATTTTACCACCCCATCCCTAATATTACCACCCCCTATCTCTAATTTTACCACCCTCATCCCAAATGGTACTACCTCCTATCTCTCATTTTACCACTCCATCCCTAATATTATCACCCCCTATCTCTAATTTTACTGCCCTCATCCCTAATATTACCACCTCTATCTCTAATTTTACCATCCATATCCCTAATATTACCACCCCCTCTCTCTAATTCTACCATCCCTTAGGGGAAATTCATTAGAGTTCCCAAATCTATTCCAGCAGTGTCTTAAAATACCTTCCAATTAAAGGCAATTAAGACTTCAACTCTCACAAAAAAATTTGGCATGGGGTTCCCCTTAAAATCCATACCAGACCTGAAGGGCCTGGTATGGACTTTGGGGGGGACCCCTAACCAACATTTGTGTTTAATTTTGGTGTGGAGTTCCCCTTAAAATCTATGCTAGACCCTTATCTGAGCATGCATGCACTGACTATAGTCTACACAGTGGTGTAGTGGAAAGCACTTTTGCATGGCAGCAAAAGGGTCGCTGGTTCAAAACCCAACCACAACACTACCTGCCTGGAATTTGCATGTATTCCCTGTGCCTGCATGGGATTCTTCCGGGTACTCCTGTTTCCTCCCACACTCCAAAGACATGCTGGTAGATAAATTAGATCCTGTCTAAATTGGCCCTAGTATATGTATGAATGTGAGTTAGGGACCTTAGATTGTAAGCTCCTTGAGGGTAGGGACTGATGTGAATGTACAATGTACAGCACTGCGTAAATTGACAGCGCTATATAAGTACCTGCAATAAATAAATACACTGAATGTGGCATATTATATATATATATATATATATATATATATATATACCATACTGTACATATATATTCTTACACTGACTGTATATACTCTAACTATACTCCACTGCCTAACCTTTCGCTATCTCCACAAATGTTTTCACTATATTCGGACGCTGTGTAAGTGGCCTTATATAGTGTGGGCGTGGACTCAAACCTGCTGAGCAATTATTGGCCAAAGGCACCCTGCTCTCACATCAGAGCATGCTGTAATTGACCAAAGCATGCAGGTCATGTGCATGCTTTGGCAAATCAGCGGGCGGCATTCCCCCGCAATTTCACTGCATTATGGGGCGCTCAAATTTCCCATGAAGGCCCCATAATGTTCGGTATTCGCCGAACAGGCGAATCCCCGATATTCGAGTCGAACATACGTTTGGCTCGAACCGGGAGACCATCCCTATTCACCATGGATGTACATAGCGAGACACTTTTTTTAACATTTTTGACAAAAGATTGGACAAAAAATGGCTCCATTTTTAAAAACATTTGACACTTTTTAGGTGAATGGGTATGATGTACCCAATACCCATTCACATGGGGGGGCAGGATCTGGTGGCCCCCTTGTTAATGGGGGCTTCCACATTCCGATCAGCCCACCAACCGCAGACCCCAACAACCACCAAAAAGGAAAGAGGTCCTTGTCCCCATAAACATGGGGACAAGGTGCTTTGGGGTGGGGGGGGCGCAGAGCCCCCCTGCCCCAAAGCACACCCCCTCATGTTAAAGGCATGTGGTCTGGTTTGGTCCAGGGGGGCCCTCACTTGTCCCCCCATCCTGACCTCCAGGCTGCATGCTCAGAAAGGGTCTGGCATCGATTTTGGAGGATCCCCTGCAGTTTTGTAAAAAAAAAAATTGGCGTGGACTATCCCTTAAAATCCATCCCTGAGCCAAAGGGCTTGGTATGAATTGGGGGGACAATACATTATAGAGACAAGCAAGTTGAAATTACATTTTTGATCAATGTAGGGGAGGATGTGGGAGCTACAGCACTTCCTGTTTACAGCCACATTACACTTCCTGCTAATGTATATCTGTAAGGACTATGCAAATATAAATGAGAAGATGACTTATCAGTGCTGGTTCACACTAGTGCGATGCGGGAACCCTGCAAATACACTGCGGGTTCCCGCATCACACATGACTCGCATGGCAGTTCATACTGCTATATGCAAACTGAGGGGAATGTCAGTGCAAAACTAATGACACCTCCATTTCAGCTCGCATATCGCAGTATGAACTGCCAGCTTGGACATGAATCAGATTGCATAAGTGTGAACATCCATGCAATCAGATTCTGGTCCCGACCCAAAAAAGGTCCTGTGCGAGTTTAGCCCGACTGTGATGCAATTTGAGTCATACTAGCTGTATGGCTGACATCGCATCACACAGACATCACTTGTGATTTGCACTGCAGTGCATTGCAAATCACATTGGATAACGCACATTGCGCCAGTGTGAACTGGGCCTGAGGGCCGGTTCACACTGCACAGTTGTCCGAGATCGCATGTGAATCACACCGCACTGCAGTGAAAATCACATGCGATCTCTGTGCGATGACATTTCAGCCATACAGAGAGTATGGCTGAAATCACATCAGTCGGACCAAACTCGCACAGGACCTTTTTTGGTTCCACATCAGAATAGGATCGCATGGGTGTTCACACTCATGCAATCCGATTCCTGTCGGAGTTTGCAATGCATTCTGCAAACTGATTTGGGGGTGTCAGCTTTCTATTGACACTCCCTGCAGTTTGCATATGGCAGTGTGAACTGCCTGTGAGTCAGGTGCGGTGCGGGAACCATGTGAATCCATTGTGGGTTCCCGCATCGCACCTGACTTACAGGCAGTTCACACTGCCATATGCAAACTGCTGGGAGTGTCAATAGAAAGCTAATGACACCCCCAAATCAGTGTGCAGATCACACTGCGAACTGCAAATTCGGACAGGCATCCGATTGCATGGATGTGAACACCTATGTGATCTGATTCCGCTGTGTAACAAAAAAGGGTCCTGTGCGAGTTTGGTCGGATTGCGATGCAAATTTGCATAGCACAGAGATCTCGGACACTGCAGCAGTGTGAACCGGCCCTAAGGAAGGTAATCCACTTTCTCAAAACCACCACCCCCCAAAACTAATTAAAAAAGTTACAAAAGAGAACAACAACAAGCAAAATCAATTTCCTTTTATTTTGCCAGCAGAAAACACAAGTATGCACATATTTACTGGCATTAAAGTATTTACAGTATATATACATTTAGCAAAACAGTTAGGAATTGGGTTCTAAGGGCCCTGCTCATAGGCGCTTACAATATAAAATTGGATTAAACCTTACAGTGGACACAGCTTTACTTTCACAGTGTATAACAGCCCACACATTTCATAGAACTACTAAACACCCACATCACATTATTCGCTGCAAAATTCAAGAAAGATACTTATCAGTCAGTCTAACAAAGCATTACAACATAATATTAAAAAAGCACATATTCAAACAATAACACCCCCACATTCTACACACATACATTGGTGAGTATAATTTTTCCGAGAAGAATGTATGGTAAGACAAACAATACACACCCAAATCGGACAGCATGGTCAAATCAAGCCACTTTTGATGGTCAAAATGCTCAATAATTTCAGCAAACAAACAGCTCTAGTGAGGCATTTGTCATTACACACAATATCATTCCTTATCCCACAAAAAAACACAGCAACAAACCTGGCCTCTCATCAGGCCAAACCACCATCTCCTACTGAAGTCCTTTATATAAGCTAGCACACTGACACACGCCCAATAGAAATACATGCCCACCAGTATCTTTCAATCTGTTTCTTCAAATTGATTTCACCTGAGGAGCTGCAATACCTAATACTATTTGCTGTGTTAACCCTTGGCTATGTTCATCTGATCAGTATAAATCCAGGACAAAATTCTAAGTGGTTCTCAACCCTGTCCTCAAGTACCCCCAACAGGGCATGTTTTCAGGCTTTCCATTATATTGCACAAGTGATTTGATCAGTTTCACTGCTTTAGTAATTACCACAGCTGTTTCATCTGTGGGAAATCCTGAAAGCATGACCTGTTTGGGCGCCTTGAGGACTGGAGTTGAGAATCACTGATCCAAGAAACAGTTTTCTAACCAGATGTACATGTGCAGTGTAAACCCTACAATTTGAAATGTCCAAGTCCTTGGCTGCAATGAGCTTCCAATTTAAAGTCCCAAAATAACTTGATTACATTACAGACTATTTGGACACGAGACAAATAAAATGCCAGCCTGTCTTTGGATTGTGGTGAGAAACCCACACAGGGGGAACATATAAAATTAAACACAAGCATTAGCTTATCCGGGATGTGAACTAACAACCTTTCAGGTGCCAGGTGGATTTGCTAGCCACTTAGCTACTGAGCACATGTCCTGTCCAGCTCTGTGGTGTGAACCAGCCCTAAGGCCCCATTCACACCTGAGCGTTTTGTAGCTTGAAGCCTGAAGCTACAAAATGCTGAAGGGGAAAAAAACAATGATTCTCTATGGAGATGGTTCATATCTCCACTCAAAAACGCCTGAAGCTAAAAGCCTGAAAACACCTGAAGCTCAAACAAGTTCTGGAAGTATTTTTTTCAGGCAGATTTGGGCATTTTTCTGCTTTTTACATTGACCTTTTGACCTGTACAAAATCGTGGCAAAACGCGGCAAATTACGGTAAAAATCTCGGTAAATTGCGCAACTTTCTGCCTGAAAATGACACGCTCAGGTGTGAATGGGCCTTAGTCCATAGCCATGCTCAGCATCACAAGTAATATACAATATATTGTCCTAAGTATTGGGAAATGTGCCTTTACACACACATGAACTATAATTGCAGCCCAGGGTTTAGTATAGAGTTGGGCCACCATTTGCAGCTATAACAGCTTCAGCTCTTCTGGGAAGGCTGCCCATAAGGTTTAGGGGTGTATCTATGGGAATGTTTGGCCATTCTTCCAGAAGTGCATTTGTGAGGTCAAGCACTGATGTTGGATGAGAAGGCCTGGCTCACAATCTCTGCTCTAATTCAGCCAAAAGGTGTTCTATCAGGTTGAGTTCAGGACTCTGTGCAGGCCAGTCAAGTTCCTCCACACCATCCTCCCTCATCCATGTCTTTATGGACTTTGCTTTGTGCACTGGTTCGCAGCCACGTTGGAAGAGGAAGGGGCCATCCCCAAACTGTTCCCACAAAGTTGGGAGCATGAAATTGCCCAAAATGTCTTGCTGATGCCTTAAGAGTTCCCTTCACTGGAACTAAGGGGCCAAGCCCAACCCCTGAAAAACAACCCCACATCATAATCCCCCTCCACCAAATGATTTGGACCAGTGCACAAAGCAAGGTCCATAAAGACATGGATGAGTGAGTTTGGGGTGGAGGAACTTGACTGGCCTGCACAGAGTCCTGACCTCAACCAGATAGGACACCTTTTGGCTGAATTAGAGAGGAGACTGTAAGCCATGCCTTCTCATCCAACATCAGTGCCCGACTTTACAAATGCACTTCTGGAAGAATGGCAAAATACTCTCATAGACAAACATCCTAGACCTTATGGACAGCCTTCCCAGAAGAGTTGAAGCTGTTATAGCTGCAAAGGGTGGGCCCACTCTATATTGAATCCTACGGACTGAGATGGGATGTCATTAAAGTTCATGTAAATGCAGGCATCCCAAATGCCTAGCTAGTGTATCTGCCAAGATTTGTAATGGTGGTGGAACCCTCCTACACATAAATACTACATTTAGACATAATTTAGGTAAGGCCCTGAGTCAGGAGTTATGTTTAACAACATAGAGAGGACAAACAACATCTCTACATGTTTGGGAATCAAACTCAGGACATCTGCAATGGTAGACAGAATTGCTACCTTTTAAACCACGGGGCTACTGCATTTCAAGTCCTTCTACACATAAATACACAGATACTGCATTTCTAGGCATATATAGGACTTACATTAGTCAGAGTTAATCTTCTAAATTTATTCTGTGATTTTTTGTGGTTCTTGCAGCATGAGTGTAGAATAGTAATGTTATCCTGTGATTTTTGGTAATGACATTTTTATTTCTGATGTTGGTACACATATCACATTTTTGGGCTCAAATTAGGATCATTTGGAAAGAATAAAAAATAAAAAAATGGGACTAATTTTAAATTTCCATAAGCAATGGTATTGTTTGTGGTTTGTAAAGACACATGTGTGAGTTTGGGGAAATATTATTGTGAGATAGATATCAAGTGAAAGTGAGAGAGAAAAAAAATATTTTACCAAAACATAAAAAGATTATTATTCTAGCATTCTTAAAAACAAAATAGATCAAAATTGCAACATTGTTGCAAGGACAATTTCTTTGAGAGAAAGATACATTTCATCTCAACATGAAAAGGATTTATTTGGGGGGAAATAACAATTGTACCATTAGAATGAATGGCTGAAAATTAGATTGGGCTACATAACTCTCATCTTCACTTCTAAAAAAACTGTAAAACAACTCTCATTTTGGTATTTACTATCTACTCAAGGAATTACTCCATGAGAGCTAAAAACTGAGTTGTTTTGTGTCTGAGCATGCTCAGTTGTGCTCAGCTGTGCTCTGCACCTAAATGTAAAGAGACGGGGAATTTATCTCTTCCCAGACTTTTTAAGATATTTCAGGGTAGAAATCACTTTTTCACACAATTTAAAACCAGATTATCTTTAAACAATATACCACATATTTTAGTATAATTTAGGTGATCAGATCATGCGCTAAACAGTATTTCTATTTGCACTACTCCAGGGCCTGACTAGAGTAAGGATTTGGGCATTATCTGTGACCTGGGAGCAATAGTGAATTCCATTTTGGGAGTAATTTTCCACCAGCACTATTGTGAATACAGTTTTAGCGCTATTTACGTTAATTTGCCACGAATCGCTGTAATTTTGCTGCTATTTTGTGGCAGTGCTATAGTCAATGACCCCAATGATTCAAGACTCTAACAGAGGTCTAACCATACTAAAACTAGCAGATATGTCATATAGATATCTATCATATCAGTAATTCAAGCAGGAAAGTGAGGGGTTAAAAAATGAACCCCCTTTACCAAACACCAGGCACCATATTCTTCAATTAGGCAATGAAAAAAAGTATTGAGAGGGTTATGTACAACCCATCTAAACTTAGGTTGCTGCATCTTGTTAGGTGAACTTTTTAAAAGATTCATTTGGACCCTTCCTTTATTCACACAGCATAACAGCAAAATGAGAATAGAAGAAAAAATGCAATAACAGTGACTTAAAATAAAAAAAACTACTCCTCGCCACAATTTTTTTACACAAAATTGAAACACAAGGTGTTCTTTCTTTTGGTCACTTCTCATCTTCCTTGTTCTTCCCACAGCTTTATTCTGTAGATTTATGAGATTGACATTTTTTTATATTGTATTAACCACTTCAAAACCAGGTACTTTTACTCTCTTCCTGCCTAGACCAAATTTCAGCTTTCAGCAATGTCACACTTTGAATAACAATACAATTGCGCAGTCATGCAACATGGTACCCATATGACATTTTTATCATTTTTATCACACTAACTAGAGCTTTATTTTGGTGGTATTTAACCACTTGACCACTGGTCACTTAAATCCCCTTAATAACTAGAACAATGTTCAGCTTTCAGCCCTATCACATTTTGAATGACAATTACTCAGTCATGCTACACTGTACCCATATGACATTTTTGTCCCCTTTTTCACACAAATATAGCTTTCTTTTGGTGGTATTTAATCACCACTGCGTTTTTTTATTTTTTGCGCTATAAATAAAAAAATACCAAAAAAATTGTAAAAAAAATAATTTTTCTTTGTTTCCGTTATAAAATTTTGCAAATTAGTATTTTTTCTTTATACATTTTGGCCAAAATTTATACTGCTACATATCTCTGGTAAAAATAACCCAAATAAGTGCATATTATTTGGTCTGTGTGAAAGTTATAGAGTCTACAAGCTATGGTGCCAATCATTGAAAATTGATCACAGCTGATGTACTGACGGCCTATCTCATTTCTTGAGACACCCAGGAAAGTACAAATACCCCCCAAATAACCCCTTTTTGGAAAGTAGACAATTCAAGGTTTTTAGTAAGAGGCATGGCAAGTTGTTTTCACAAAATTGTCAAGTTAATGGGTTATTTCTCTCACATGGCATATGCATACCACAAATTACACCTCAGTAACATATTCCTCTACTCCTCCTGAGTATGGCGACAACACATGTGTGCGACCTTTACACAGCCTGGCCACATACCGAGGCCTCACATCCAAGTAGCACCTCCAGACGTTCTAGGGACATAAATTACACGACGTGGCACTGTAGAGCACCGATGGGGCACTTATGTGGCACGAATGGGGCACTGCTAGGCACTGATATGGCCTGCTGGGCATTGATATGGAACAGGTTGGGGCACTGATATGGCACCGCTGAGCACTGATATGGAACTGCTGGGTGATGATATGGCACAGATTGGGGCACTGCTGGGCACTGACATGGCACAGATTTGGGCACTGCTGGGCACTGATATGGCACTGCTGGGCATGGATTGGGACACTGCTGGGTACTGATAGGCACTAATATGGCACTGCTGGGCAGAGATTGGGGCACTTTTATGGCCACGGATTGGGGCTAGCACTATGTAACAATACCTGCAGCAGCTTTATGCTGCAGCTCCTCCCTCCATTGCTCACACGATCGTTGTGAGCAGCGGAGAGAACTGGACAGGACACTTGGACAGAGTGATTACGTGGTAAAGGGCCGCTGTCATTGGCCCTTTACCGAGATCCGTGAACCTGGCGGGCCCGGACAGTCCTGTGTTTGCGCACCAGGGGGCACACAGTGCCTGCGATTCTGGGAGGACGTCATTGTATGCCCTCCCAGAATTAAGCAACCGCGCTGTAGCCATCATTCGGCTATGGCCCAGTTGCTAAGTGGTTAATCACCACTGTTTTTTTAATATTTTTGCTAAATAAACAAAAAAAACAAAAATTTTGAAAACAAAAGGTGTTTTTCTTCATTAGTGTAATAAAATTTTGCAAATAAATAGTCTTTCTTCATAAACTCAGGCCAGAATGTATACTGCTACACATTTTTGATGAAAATAACCCAAATCAGTGTATGTTATTTAGTCTGTAGGAAATTTATAGACTCCACAAACTATGGTATATATCTAAATATCGATCAGTCCTGATGTAATGATAGCCCATCTCATTTCTTGAGGCCAAAAACACCAGGACAGTACAAACATCCCCCAAATAATCCTTTTTTGGAAAGTAGTCTAAGGTATTTAGTAAGAGACATGGCGAGTTTTTTTGAAGTAGTAATTTCTTGTTACAATTTAAGACATAAATTAAAAAAAAATGTTTTTTCACTTTTTTTTTACATATTGTCACCAGTGCAGTATAGCATCATCATATAACTGGTGTGATGGTGATCAGGGACACTGACTAGTGACAGTATGTAGAAAAAAAAATGGAAACTTTTTTTTTTACATTTTTTTTTTTTTAGTATATTGTTTTCTAATGTTTTGCTTTTAAATACTGTGACCAGAGCAATATTGTGTTACCATAGTAACACTGTACTCTACTCTAGGTGGGGGTCAGGATTTTTTTATGCACTGTGACTGCTTATACCAGTGAATTTAACTGTTATGAAACAACTATTCATTCAGTATTTATGACTGTGGTTAGCTGTGATTGGTCACAGCTAATCAAATGGTACCAATTACCTGTGACTGACCTGTCTGTACCATGTGATCACTGTGACCAATCACAGAGATCAACACAATAATACATAATGAATGGTATGAATGGATACCATTCATTGTGTATAATCATCATGTGATCTGCTGTGATTGGTTACAGCGATCACATGGCGCTGGCAGCAAGCCGATTCACTAATCCTAACAGATTGTGCCGCAGCATGGCCCTTTCTGGGAAGGGGAAGTGTTAAATATAGCCATTTGTTGATTGGTCGATGGATTGCAAAACACGTAGTTTGCGATCACTTGGCCTTCCTTTGCTCAGGACAAATTGTCTTGAGTATGGTGGGGGGTTTAATTACTGGCCTATTTGTGAAAATGCTATTTACCTGGCCGTGTCTAGCTTTTATACTTTTGAGTCAGACTCAGAGTTGGAAAAAAGTGTCAGAATTCATTATCTCTTTGTTTGCTGGATAAACATTCCTAAGCAGAGGTCAGAAATAGCATCCTCAATTATTCTCTGATAACAGATGTATTTTAACAATTGTTGAGCTTAGATATCATTGAAACAGGAAGCGCATTGTTGGTCTACTCATAGACTTCTATTGTGAGAAGGAACAGTAAAACAGATCTATTGTGTAACACTGTAATGCAAATACAATAAGCAAATGTACTGCACTGCAACTCACGTGTAAAGAGTAAATATGGCTGCCGTCATGTATAAACATTTTATTACAATTTTTATATCAAGCTAAGCTCTTTCATACATATATATAAAACATTATTTAAAGTATACAGAGTTCCATATGATACTGACTGTTGATCAAGAGTAAAGAATATTACCCTCTAGGGCATAGGATTGAAAATTGCTACTTTGGTGACCAGTGGAACACCATGAGCACTAGTACTTAATAGAATTTAAATTGCAGTTGCTGGGTGCTCACCACTCACTATTTTCTGTAGTGGCACTTGTCAGTGCCTGACACAACAGAGTTAAGCTGGTCATATACTAATAGAATCTCAGCAATGTCAAAGGAAAAGATCCATAAGCTGCACATCATGAAGCAGACCCATGTGCCTAAAGGGAGATTGATGGCAGCCTCAGTCCGAACTCCAGCCAGGTCATGTCCCCAACATGTTTTGCTCTGCCCCTTCAGATCTTAATCATGATTAATCGCCAAGGGGCAGAGCGAAATGCGTTGGGACGTGGCCTGGCTGGAATCCGGGCTGAGGCTGGCATTTATCTCACTTCATGCATATGGGTCTGCTTCATGATGTGCAGCTTAAGGATCTTTGACGTTGCTGCAGCATGGAGCTAGGACAAGCTACCTGTCCCTGCCTGCACTCACAGCACTCTAATTGGACTTTACCTCTCTACCTGAGTGGGTAAAATTGATGTTCAATTATGAATACAGTAAAAAAAAAAATTTGAAGGAGCAGGGTGGAAAATTTTTCTCAAAGAAATACATTTTTAACAGTGTAAGTTGTTTTCATTCAGTAAAGTCCATTTATTCAAAATTGAATGTTAAAAAGCAAATAAAACTTTTAAGTACTTTCACACAACATTCCTCAAGTCAACAAATGTACTAAGAATTCTGGTACAAATTTTTGTATGAACGTTTTTAAACTTACCTCAGATGCTTCTGAATTTGTTATGGAGCAGGCAGCTGCATCTAAAGTTCATAAACCAATGTTGATGTTGGAGTGTTTCTTTTGGTTGGGTTCCTCTCTGCATACCATGGCACTATTAGTCTAATGCCTCATACAAACGGTGCGACTATTGTACGACCGCATGTTCAACAATCGGCTGTTGGCGGTTATGTGTAGCGTACTGACATGAGTCAAGTATTCGACCAACAAAGCCGAACGTAGTGACGTGTTACGAGCATATAATGAGGAAGTTCAGGTGAATGTGATTTGTGAATTAGGAACACAGGTTTACACGACAGAGCATTTCCTGGATTCCGAGCATGCGTGTTTGCACTTTCAACTTTTGTTGGGCCAACTTCTGTACACACAAGTCAACAGTCGTACAATGGCTTGCTGGTCAAAAGTTTTCTAGTTTGCTCAGCCAACGTCTGTTGTATGACTGTCGAACTTCGGCTGTTGTAATCGCGCATACTAACGGTCGGATTATCGCACAACCAGCCGTTGTACGACCGTTGTTGTACGACAGTTGTACCGTGTGTACGGGCCATTAGATGCAGAGATAAACATTCCCTTTACCCCCATTCACACCGGTGCAGCTTTGAAATCGCGCTACTTCAGCACGATTCCAAAACATCAGTGAGATTTGCACTGCCGATTTCATTGCCGCTTGTGACTTCATTTAACAGAAGTCTATGCAAGTCGCGATGAAACAGTTCCATTGTTGGCAATGGGGGGGGGGGGGGGCGACC
>BLSH010384584.1:27503-38996 GCA_018402905.1 Glandirana rugosa | reverse complement strand
AAACTCTGCATAACACAACGATCGCTACGATCGTGCACAACGATCAGATTGTTGGAGTAATTTGAGATTTCACATACTGCTGCTTTGAGTGACACATTGCAGATCAAACCCTGCCTAACACAACGATCGTTGCGATCGTACAAAACGATCAGATTGTGGGATCGTACACAACGATCAGATTGTGGGATCGTACACAACGATCAGATTGTGGGAGTAATTTGAGATTTCACATACTGCTGCTTTGAGCGATCTGACTGCACTAGGTAGAGGCTTCTGCTTAGAGGGACAGATTATTGTTCAAAAATCATCTCCTAGTTCTAAAGGGAGAGTTCCTAGCTGCAGCTGTAAGTGACACATTATTGTTCAAAAATCATCTCCTAGTTTATTTGATTTTCATTTTTTTTTCCCTTTCCCCATTTTTTTGTAGGGCACTTGCCCTACTCTTACCTCCATTTTACTTCCTTTTGCAGCCCTCTAGCACTTGCCAGGACTTTGTTACAGCCATTTTTGTGCCTAAAAGTTTGGGTCCCCATTGACTTCAATGGGGTTCGGGGTCCGGGGATAACCCGAACCCGAACGTCCAGGTGTTCGCTCAACTCTAGTTATTAATTATAGTCATATGTAACTATTGCTGAAAATATTCCCAGCTGCAAATGCACAACCTTTTGAGGTCAAATACAAATAAAACCATCAAATTAACTTAATTTGCCTCTATTCCGGGCTCCATGACCCCCATTTTACACAATCCAAGCTTCCCTCCCAGAACTGTTGGTGGATTTGCCTCCTTTCACCCGAGCTCACATCCAAGAGCACATCACTTCTATAAACAAGGAACATTTTGCACCAGGGAGGACATACTAACCTTTGATTTCACCGTCTCTTTACCCATGAGGCCGTACCTCCAAATCAGGCATTTTCTCAATGGTTGTAGAGAAAAAGACCAATATAGCAGACCCTGACTACATTTGAGAAATTATGTACATCATCATCATGTCAAAGACATCTCATAGCAACTATTTATTTGATTCTTACAAGCTCTCTATTATGAAACTCTGGGATACGGACTCCTCCAATTCCCTTACACAAGTTGAGGGGAATCTATGTGCACAACAGCACACAAAGGCTCTCGCAATGTGACCATTCAAGAACACAATTTCAAAGTCCTAACCCACTGGTACAGAACACCCTCCCTGCTTCACAAAATATTTCCTTACATCCCAGATGCGTGTTAGAGATGTGATGGTTTAGGAGGTACGATGAAGCATATTTGGTGTAACTGTCCCTCTATTATCCCATTCTGGGAACGAGTACACCAGATAGTGTGCAAGGTAACCACGTACCCACTTGAATTCAGATGCTATCAATACCTACTACACCACTCCACAATCTTAAAACACTCATACATGAAATCATTAGCTATGCATATGATAAACACAGCTAAAATGTGCATACCAGTACTCTGGAAACAAGCAAAAACACCTTCCTTGAACGATTGGTTCACCAGGCTTAACCTCCCTGGCGGTAATCCCGAGTGTGGTTCGGGGTGGAATTTCAGTACCATTAGCGGTAACCCAGAGCCACACTCGGGATTGCATCGCTGGATCCAAGGCAACATTACTTATCTTGTCCCCTGGATCCAACGATGTACCCCGCCGTGTCTGCGGGCTGTGTCCTCTGCCCGATGCCTCTGTGTGCCGGGCTCCGTTCCCTGCAAGCGCCGTGTCGCACAGGGACGGAGACCGGCGGCAAATTCAAAAAGTGAAACACACAGTATACATACAGTGCACTGTAATCTTACAGATTACATTACATTATCAAATCATTTCACATCCCCTTTGTCCCTAGTGGTTTGCCCAGTACCCTGCATGCACTTTTATATTATATATGCCATTCTTTCTGCCTGGAAACTTGAGAATGTCCATGGCAACCAAAAAGTGTCCCTTTACGTCAAAAGCGGTTTTTGATCAGCTAGAAAACAGCGATAGCAAATAGGAATCATTTGCAGAATTGAGTGATACTGATTTTTAGGGAAATGTATCATCAGACACTGAAAGTGACGACAGTGACAATTCTGCAACTGAGCAAATTTCAGTGTTTTTGGTTTGATTACATTATTGAATAAATTTTATTACTATTACGTTATTATTTTTGATAATTATTTTTAGTTATTTATTAAATTACAATTTATGATTTCATGTTTCAAACTTTATCATACCCGGGATGTCTACTAGACTCTTGTTTGGACAGATTTAAATGAGTTATTCCTAAGAATTACAGGCCTACAATATAAAATGCCAAATTTCCATGCAAAATAATGTGCCTCTTTCAGCACCAAAAATCTGAAATAATCATACCGCCAGGGAGGTTAAAGTGTATGTAAACCCACCACCCACCCAGTATAAACTAATGACACAATATTAATGTATATATTCATGCAAGCCTCCTGCATTTATCCCTACCTTTCAAATGTCCTTCCTGTAAGCACTAGCAGCTCTGTAAAACTCAGTGGGTGTCTGTGTTTGCTGGAGTTTGGTGGGTAGAGTTGTGATGTCACAAGCCTCCCCACCCACCTCTATAATGAGACATTGAGGAGGGAGGGAGGGGGGCATGTAAAACTTTCTCTGCTGTGTGAAGGAGATAAGCAAATTGCTTGTCACTCACAGAGCAAGGGGCGGATTGACTGTGTATTTCCCTGTTAGTCTGACTTTCTCTTCCTGAAAAAAGATAAGCTCATCACTCACAGTTGGATTAACTCTTTGGTGTCCGTTTATGAAACTGTGATCAGCGGTGATCCCAAGAATCGACGCTGATCACAGCTCTTTTTCGGTTTATGAAGCAGAGATAATGGGGAGAGAACACGTTCTCCGCTGATTATCTCTGCACATAGAGAACTGTCATTCACTGACATAGAAACGACCAGTTTATGAAGCTGCGATCTCCGCACTTCACTGGCGATCTGGGTCAGATGTCACACTCCCCGATTCACCAGCTCAGAGGTGGTGAACCGGGGGAGTGAAGAGGGAATCCTGGGGAAGGAGGAAGATTATAGACTTCCTCCTGCCTCGTTCAGACCCCCCAACACCGTAGCCATGCCCCCCTGCCCTGTATATGTGTATATATGTATATACATGTATATGATGTGTGTGTATATATATATATATATATATATGTATATATAATGTATGTGTGTATATGTGCATATATAATGTGTGTATGTGCTTATATATACATATATAGTGTAGGGGGACTTATAATTTTATTAACGGTTTGGGCGGGCTCCTCCTAGAATGTCCGTTACTGAGCGGTGATAATTTATCACTGCTTAATAAACCGACATCTCGGTGTTTCTGTGAATTTCTGGTGCTGTAATCTCGTTAGGTCTCACGAGATTCCAGTATCAGGAGGCGTTCTCTGCTGTTTGAACCGTTTGTAGATCACTTCACTTCACAAGAGGTGAAGTGATCTACACAGCTTAATAAACAGGCATCCAGAGGAGAACGATCTCCACTGTGAATGCCGGAGAACGAAACAGTGTATTTTTTCCACTGCTTCATAAACGGACACCTTTGTGGCAAGACTGGGCACAGATGATATGACATGGTATACTCTACCAGGCAGAATTATTAATTACATAATTACATTTTTTTTCCAGGTTTACATCCACTTTAACAAAATAATGGAGCTGGAGGAATTGATTGCTATATCCTCAGATAAACTGGACAAATATCTCAAAACATGACTAATACATGGAAATGCAATTATTTAAAGTGGTTGTTAAGCCACTTGTATAAAATGCTTCCATTACCTCTTTATTACAACAATAAGTTCCCCTGCGCCTGTGTTATGATATATATATATATATTTATCTGTACTGATAACACACAGGATTCCTAGGATCAGTTGTCGTTTTTCTCTCTCCTCTGCACAGCCAAGAATTCCTGAGGGTGGGGCCGAGCACTGCTGATGACATCAGCTGGAGAGGAGAGAGAGAAAGAGCCTTGTGTAGGAAGCTGGTGTGTTATCTATAGAGATACGAATATTTATGATATAACATGGACACAGGGTAATTTCTTGTTCTAATACGGAGGAGATAGGAGCTTTTAAAGTTGATTATGAGAGCAGAGAAGAGACTCTATGTACTGACAGGGAGAGGAAGGAGGAGGAGAGGGAGCTGAAGACAGGCATAGAAGAGCTGCTAGTGACAGACTGCACAGACCACAGGTTCTCAAGATTAGCTAATATGTTAAGGGGAGTCAACACTCAGGGGGGAAGTCATGACCTGCCGTTATCAAACAGATATATAAATTTAGGGGATACAGAGGGATAATTTAAAAAGCAAAACCGCCATGCTGCTAATTGCACATTAAAGAGACAGGAGCAGCATTTTTTTTTTTTTTTTTGGGTTAACAAACGCTTTAAGTAAATATAAACTGCTACATATCTTTTCTCATCAGCAGTATATAGCAGTCTTGTGAATTTTATCAGGGTCTGGCTGAGCACTGGTTAAAGCTTGTAGGAAGCATTTTCATTCTCATCTGTCTGCCCTATGAGGCTGCAGGACCCTTGACCGGGACAGTGCTGATTGGCCCTGTGCTGATCACATGCACCATCCCAAGAAAAAAAAAACTCTCTAGAAATACACACCAAACTGAACATGTGCAGAGTGTCCCCAAGGCTCTGCACTATCAGGAGATGGATTGGGGCCTGTGGAAGAAGGGGAGGATTAGAGAATACAGGATCAAACAGCCTTTTTACACAATTCACAGAATTAACCTCTTAGGTTCTACAGTAAGTATAACTTGCATGGTTTACTGCATATGCAGACTGTGCATGTTGTGGGTTTAGTAACACTTTAATTGTGATTAGGTACTTACATATGAAATGCCTTCCTGCCTTACCTCACAGTAAATGTTTATTTTAACCCTGCTAAACTCACACTAAATGGTAGTTCAGATGATTTGCTGAACTTTTTTGAGGAAGCCTACCAATGGAGAGATACAGCTGACACTGCCCTCAAGCTGTAACACATACTGTAGAGATCACATCTGTGATAGATTCTCTTGGCTGATATTTCTAGAACTGTAGTCAATAAACCTACATAAGGTAGGATATGTGCACTTGCTTCTTCTTTTTTGCAGTATGCAGCAGCAGTATTTATGCATTGAGAGTTAAAACTCAGAGCCTTAGAGCAGGGGTGTCAAACTCCATTTCATCGAGGGCCGCATTAGCCATATGGTTGCCCCAAAAGGGCCGGTTGTATCTGGGGTGCGATACGTAAAAAGTGCTGGGTACAAGAGTATGTTATGTACAGAGTGCAGAACCGAGGTTTATGCTATGTACAGAGTGCAGGGTTCAGGAGTGCGTTACATACAAAGCTCAGGGGTATGCTGTGTACAGAATGCAGGGTTTAGGGGTGTGCTATACACAATGTGCAACACCAACCCCCTCACTGAGGCATCCTTGCATCTCTCTCCTACCTTGCTTAGCTCTACTACCTCCCTCTGTAGGCGGCTTTGTCTCACCTTGCAGGGAGCAAAAGCGGAGGGTGAAAGTTGGAGGTGGCAAAATGGAATTCTTCCACATTCCAGCTGCAAAACTGGGTGCGAGGGCCACATGACAAGGCCTGGAGGGCCGCATTCGGCCCGCGGGCCTTGTGTTTGACATATGTGCCTTAGAGCTTATGGCAAATTTCTAAGTGTTATTTTGTTAAGTTTTGAGCTGGATATAAATACATTTGGGGGAGGGGGTTTACTAAATCTGAAGCATGCAAAATCTGATACAGCTCTGTATAGAAACCAATCAGCTAGGGAGGGCGTGGCCAGTGTATGCTCTGTATGGAAGCCTAAACACAGAGCATCGGTCCAAAGGGGGGATTACAGCGAATAGGGGACCGGCAGGTCAGATTCACAGCATAACTTTCCTGGCTGACAGCTCTTACACCACAGTGGTTATATCATGTAAGTGAAAGGATGACAGGTGTCCTCAAAAACTGACAGAATTTTTCTTCCAGCTTCTGTGTGGCAGCAGTAAAGATGGAGCCAGTGCCCTGGCCCCCGCTTCCACACATGCACTAAGCGAGGCTCGACAACAGCCACCCAGGCCTAGTGATGAACCATGGGGACACTGCTGTGACAGAATATACTATACTACATGCCTCCATTGCATCTTTTCCCATGTCCAACCAACCAGTCATGGACACTCTGCTTAAGGATATGCTTGTATCCCTGCAGAATTTCACAGCTCTTACACAGAAATGTTTCAGCTGAGGTAAACTCTCTAGGTGAAAGAGTCCACCACATTGACAAACTCTTTAGGGAACATTACCACCACTATAAACGGCCTAGTAGATGCTAACGATGATGTCCTAGAAGACCACCAATGGCTGAAAGACAAAATTGCGGACCGATCAAGGCCCAATAATCTAAAACTGAGAAGCATGCCTAAAAGTGTCCTTCCAGCGAATCTCATGCGGTGCACCAAAGGCATGTTTCTAGCACTGCTCCGTAAAACCACGCCTTTGGTGCTGACCATAGACCGTATCCATCATTTACTTAAACCGCCACACCTACCAGATGCGGTTCCCATAAATGTTCTCATGAAGGTGCATTTTTACCTTATTAAAGAGCAAATTTTGAAAAAACCCAGATCCTTAGGCAAACTCCCAGATCCTTACAGCAACATACAAATTTATGCTAAACTTTCTAAATACACTTTGAATCTCAGAGGACAACTGAATACTATAACCAGAGCACTCCACAATCACAATTTGGAATATAAATGGGCCACCCCTCTAAACTCACAGTTGAACGCAACAGAGTTTCCCACACCATTTCTGTTGAAGTGGGCGTAGCTTTACTCAGCTCATGGGGTATAGTACCTGAACCTACCCCTTCATCTGGCTATATCAACCCGCCAGGGAAAGTCCACCCCATTTGGCAAAAAGCTCACAAGTCAACAACCAAACCTCAGTCAACCCCCTACTACTTTCATGCTACCTGCTCTAGCTACGACATACCCCCCCCCCCCATTGCTTTGTGAGAACAGAGCTGGTTCCATTTTGACTTTATCCCCCTCATCAAATATGCAGCTATAAACTATGTACATCAAAGATTACATGTAGGGCTCTCATCCTGTACTGAGTATTAACTAACTGGGGGTACCAACCCTGTATATAAACATGGAAGAAGTGTAAGAGCAAAGGAAATGGGCGTTATATGGTACAGCTCAGAACTCCATCAAATATAATATCAAAAATGTATTTATTAGATATATAAAAAGGAAAAATCACATATATAACTGCATAAAAAACAGAGCATTTATACAAAAAACTTCCCATGCATATACAATTAAAAACATATATAGAGTATCATGTTACATCAAGGTTTCCAACATGTTTCACGGTGTTTCGTGTTATTTGTTAGGCCTGGACCACATTGTCCATAGCCCAAGCGGTTATCATTACATTAAGTAGATTCAGGCAAACGATCAGGATAAAATGGAGGTCATTGTATTGACTCATTTGACATGAATTCTTGAAAAAAATGTATCTACAAAGATAATAGAGAAAATAGGCAGCGATGGTAGTAGAAGTAAGAATAGTCATTAAGAAAGGAAGTAGGGGTATGGAAAGAAGGGCCATAGCCCAGGAACAAGTAAGGAACCTAATCTCGCATAGTCTCATAAAAATCATCTGAAATCATATGGTCAAATAGACATTTGTCACAGGGAAATTATTCGCAGACATCTAAACGTAACCAAAGAGATTGTCTCTCCAGGAGAAAGCAACAAAACCAGTCAGAGGTGTTCGAAAACTATTCAACCATTTTGCATTCTTTCAAAAGAAACAGAGAATTTAAAAAGAAACCAGGGCCTCCAGAGTTTGTGAATTTTTTCTGTACGTTCCAAAGCGATAGTGGCTATCTCTTCCATTTTGTTTATCTCATCTCATTTTTTTTTTGCATCTACTTAACCACTTCAATACTATGCACTTAGAACACTTTACTACCAGACCAATTTTCAGTTTTCAGTGCTGCTGCGCTTTGAATGACAATTGCGCGGTCGTGCGACGCTGCACCCAAACAGATTTTTTATAATTTTGTTCCCACAAATAGAGCTTTCTTTTGGTGGTATTTGATCACCCCTGCGGTTTTTATTTTTTGCGCTACAAATAAAAAAAGACCGAAAATTTTGAAAAAAAAAAAAATTCTCTATTTTTATCACAAAACTTTGTAAATAAGTAAACTTTCTCCATCACTGGTGGGCACTGATGAGGCAGTACTGATTGGCACTGATGAGGCGGCACTGATGAGGTGGCACTGATGATGAGGCACTTATATGCAGCGATGATGAGCACTGTTAGGCGGCACTGATAAGCAGCACTGACGGTACTGAGAGGTGGCACTGATATACAGCACTGATGGGCACTGATATGCAGCACTGACGGACACTGCTAAGCGGCACTGATGGGCACTAATAGACAGCACTGATTGGCACGCATAGGTGGCACTGGGCACTCATAGGTGGCACTGATGGGCACTGATAGGTGGGCACTGGTAGGTGGCAATGGTGGGCACTGATATGTGGCACTGGTATGCATTGATAGGGGCACTTGTGGGCACTGATAGGGGCACTGGTGGGCATATACATTGATAGGGGCTCATTCCCTGGTGGTCTAGGGTGGCATCTAAAGGTGGCACTGAGTGCCATCCACATCGGGCAGTATGTCACTTACCTGGTGGTCTAGGGGGGTCTCCCTGGTGGTCCAGATCGGCTCCCTGGTGGTCCCTGGTCGGCTCCCTGGTGGTCCTGGGTGGGCGCATCCCTGGTGGTCCCTGGGCAGGCTCCCTGGTGGTCTAGGGTGGCGATCCGAGGGAGGGCTGTGCTGATAAATCATCAGCACAAACCCTCCCTGTCAGGGATGCAGCCGATCGGCTCTCCCCTCATCAGGTCTGCAGACCTGAGTACAGGAAAGCTGATAAGCGGCTTTCCTGTATTACACTGTGACCAGCCCTGATTGGTCACGGCTGGTCACATGGTAAAGTGCTTCGCATCGAAGCACTTTCCCGAGATCGGTATTGCGGGGGGTCAGACTGACCTCCCACACCACCGATCGCCGCGATGTGCGCCCCCCCGGGCGCGTGGCGGCTTGTTATCCTGAGGACGTCATATGACGTCCAGTCAGGATAACTGAGCCACTTCCCGGCCGTCATTTTGCATACGGCGGTCGGGAAGTGGTTAATGTATAATTGGATATATGCAATAGCAGCATTCAGGAGTAAGTTTTATTTTTGTTTCTGTGATAGAAAGAATCTATTTGACTTCCAGTTCCGGCGCCGTATGTGAAGGGAGTGAAAGCGGCGGCTCCGGGAACCCTCACTACAAAACCGGCATACAGGCTCCCACACGCCGCATTCCAGAGCGGGACACGTCCTCAACATTACAGCCACTCTCCAATGGACAAATTTGTGGTCCACCGCCACTCAACGGCCGGAAAGCAGCGCTCTGAGCCCCGGAGCATCTAACATGGCGGACGGACCTGAGGCCGCACGAGCGCATCAAGGTATACAGGCAGGCACAGCGCTGGAGGGGAGCATCCCCTCACACAATGCACCCGCTACATTCCATCTGCCGGAGGAACAGTACGGGGCTCTGGCTCAAGCTGTGGCTGCTCTCCTCACACCGTCCTTCACCGCTGCAGTAGACAGAGCCGTTGCAGCGGGCATGGAACAGATTCGTAAGGACTTAAGTGAACATACACACCGCATAGGGGAACTTGAGTCAAGGGTCTCAGACATGGAGGATGAATTTCAAGGTCTACAAACCACGGAACAACATCTAAGGCAGACCCAGCAATATTTACTTGAGAAAATCGATGACCTCGAGAACCGAGGGAGGAGGAACAACTTGCGCATCGTGGGACTCCCAGAGACCACCCCCCCTGAAGCCCTACAGGAGCTTTGCACAACACGACTACCGGGGGCCCTCGGCATAACGACACCGTGCACCATTGAAAGAGCGCACAGACTAGGGGCCCCATCCAATGAAAGGCGTACCCCTCGCCCGGTCATCGTAAGGTATCTGAACTACGCGGACAAATATAGTATACTGAAATCATTCCGCAACTCAAAATCCCTTCAAATCGACGGACACAAACTGCTTCTGTTTGCGGATTACTCACAGGAGGTCTCCCGGAGGAGAAAGGCCTTTCAACCGGTGTGCGCTGCTCTCTTTGAGAGGAAAATCAAATTCACCCTGTCATACCCGGCCGTACTCCGCTTCACGGATACCTCAGGTAACCAAAAATCATTCTCCCACCCAGATGAAGCCCTGCAATATCTCCACAGCCACCTCCACATTGCTATGGACACCTCCGCCCCTGCAACATCCCACCGATCAAGAAACCTGCGTCAACAGCGCAGCCCCAGGAAGGACCCACCAAAGAAACTAAGGCTCACTGACCTGTCTGGCAGGGAACAGAAGAGATAGCCTGGCCAGACTTTCACACCTGTACTCCACCGACTACCGCCATCCATGCTACTACCCAATCTTGACACACGGAGCTTTTGGTCGTCTGAGAGGACTCATCCATGCTGACTCTCTGAAGTCTGCGGGTAACATTTCCAATCCTAGTTTATTTAATATGTTCATTGTTGAAGGTTTCGATTGTTCTGCCTGTTGTACACTGCACTTCCTTTACAGTGCCCCCCAGCTCTACCTTGGTCTGTAACAAATCTTCTCCCGGGGCACAAAAATGTCATATTGAAGCTACCCTGGGCAGTACTTGCCTCAGTGCTAACCAAAGTCTCTTAACATGAGGCGCCCCACGTTCAGAAAACCTACTTTGGGAGCTCAGATCTTGTCAGACCCCGGTAACGCTGCTGTTGGCAGGAGGAATCACATGCGGAAAAAAGAGAAGTACTGTCTCCACAGGCTCTTGAGCCACTTTCTGCCCGGAGCTGACGGGTCAGACCTTCTTTTACACCCCCTACCCCACTCTCCTCAGTTTTCCTCACCACCATGGGTAATGCTACCCGACACCCAGAATATGACACCACTTCACTCCCCATCAAGTTCCACAACATCCACCATAAATGTGCTCTAGCGCAAAGGTCATCTCTTGGAATGTGAAAGGCCTACGCTCACCTCACAAGCGAATGGCGATACTCCGCCACCTCCGTCGTCTCAAAGCAGACGTCGCACTCCTACAAGAATCACACCTTGTGGAGTCAGACTTTGTCAGACTGCGCAAACTATGGGTAGGCCAGGTTTATGGCTCTCCAGCGGTCAAGGGCAAGGGGGGTGTAGTCATCCTGCTACACAAAAGATTCCAGGGCCAAGTCACCTCCCCACACACAGACCACCAAGGTCGTCTATGCTCACTCGTTGTCAGACAACGATCCCGCGAATGGGCACTCACCAATGTCTATGCGCCCAACTCCCCGTCCAAAGCATTTTTCCAGGAACTCACAGAACACATAGCCCCCTTACTCCATT
>BLSH010384584.1:8248-24021 GCA_018402905.1 Glandirana rugosa | reverse complement strand
TGATTGACCATAAAATGTGGTCGATTTAACGTATGAACCATGGGACTACGTCGTCTTCGAACACCCCCAATGTCAAGCTCATCATCAGGTATTTCAAGAAGAGGAGGTAGTATTCTAATGTTCTATTGTTCTAAAGTTCCAACGTTGTACAACTCAAGCGTTCTACCATTTTACAATGTCATTTTATATGATACGAGCTGATATGTTCTTTAAGACACTCACATCCATAACTTTGTACTGGCATTGTAACTATTACTTTGAAAATTAATAAATAATTAATAAAAAAAAGAAAGAATCTGTTTGCAGACGCTGTTCCAAAATTCTCGCCGGAGAGGACACTCCCACCAAATATGTAGCATGGTGCCTATGTCGTTACCACATCGCCAACAAGCTTCTGCTGCATCAGGGTACCAAGTATGCAATTTAGCTGGTGTAAAATACCAGTTAGTCTGTAGCTTATAGGACGTCTCTTGAAGATTAACACCACTCTTGTGATGGTGGAAAAACATGAAAGGGTCACATGTGATTATCATTATCTTCACTCAAGCACATTATATTGAATTTTTTGTGTTTTTTTTTCATGCAGCATTTAAGATTGATTGATGTTATGTATTATCACCATACACTGTGCAATCATTATTTTTGATATTTTGCCTTTTCATCATTTTGCGGTTTATACTGTTTCATTATTTAAAGGTAAAGTGCAGCATTTTCTATTAGATAATTGTTTGTAACTTAATATACCACATACCAAAGCAAATTAAATGTTGATCAGTTAGGGTTTACATCCTTAATTGCATGACTGTCACTATGTCACTTAAAGCCTCATTTCAGAGCCTTGCCGTGGTCTTTTCCAAATGAAAGGTTCCAGCACAAAGAGGCACAAAGTTAGCTCATAATTAGGGGGCAAAAAACACCAAACAGGTATAGTGTGGCCTCCTGAAAATAGTTTTATGCTGCAGCACTATGAAGTTTAAACCGAAGTAATGTTAACATAAGATGCCATAGCCAAACCCCCTCTCCCTCCTCATCAGAAATGTATATGATATCAAAAACGACAGACTGAGCAAGCTGACTTCTGTGTCCTAATGAGAATGGGTGTTTTTTTTTACATATTGCAGTATCTTTTTAGAAATCCTGGAGAATGCTTTGTCGGATATTAGAGCATGCACTCTGGGCAATGTAATCAATGGTACAGTTCTAGGGAAGTAAATCACAGAAGTCTGCAGCCTGTAATATAATGTGTCTTCTTGATAAAGAGGAAAAACTGTTTTTTTTCTTGGGCATATTTGTTAAAACAACATCTATCCTTTAACTATTAGGCATGGGATGATTTCCCATACAGCCCCCCTAGTTCGTTCTATGTCCAGGCTTTTAAGATTTAATATAAATTCTCTAGAAATCCTTTAAAAGGTCATATTAAAAAAACATACTATACAATTCATTTTTTTGTCCTATATTTACTAAATATTTGCCAAACCAGTTCAATTACATTAAAGAACAGACACAGGCCACACAGAACATCAACAATTTTCTCCATTTTTCTATAATAGCTATACGAATCACCAGTTATTAATTCTTACCACAAACACCCTCAAACACAAACTAGAACATACATATATAAATAGATTTAAATATTTTATTGATATTAAAGTCGACCAAAACCATCATAGTTTCTCTTTAAAAGTGGATCTGATACAGGAATCATGATTTACACATCAAAACCACAGCACAAGGGGATACGAAAAGCGGATTTTTGAAATGCGTATTCTGGTTTAAATTAATCCCATGTAAAGGGTTTTGTGCTATAGTTCTTAATACAAAATATTTTGAAAGCACTTAACAGTAAATTATACACAGTGACCTTCTTTTTTTAATCAAAGTGAATATAAAAAAAAAGTGAGCTATAGCTTTTCAGTAGTGGTAAGTAGACAGTTTGTGATTGAGATGTGCCTTCTTGTTTTCCAAAAGAGAATATGGATTATGCCATACACTGCATTGTAATAGCTTCATAAATTGCTAAAAGGTTTCCATTTTGTTAGCATTGACCTTTGTTGCATAAAGCATCCGTAGTCATTTCCTCAAAGCATGCATTTTAACTCCATTCTCTTTTATACATTTCTATTTTTAACTATGGCACTTGTTTTGTGCTAGAAAAACAGCATCCTTTTTTAAAGGCAACTTGTTCCCTTGAGGATGTACCATACATGTTCACTGTGCTATTTCAACTGATATGAAATTTATAGTTCATCAATTGAAAAAGTCACATAGCCAGGGATTATGTGTCCAAAGAAAGTGACAACCACACATAGATATACATCCCGCAACACTCAGGGTCCCTCTCTGTTACATCTGAGTTCTAAGAACTTAATCATAGAGTAAGAAGGGTTTATGAGTGGTATGAACTGTACATATTGATATAAGTAAAGTATTTATGCACTGTAAGGTTCCTAGAAGTCGCTAGTAGTTTCTCTGTGGCTGCAGTACTTTGGATTTGTTGTGTGATAATTGGCTATATTGTGAAAAATCGTGGTTCAATAAAGATACTTATCCACAGGTCAAATAAAGAAGTGAATGGTGCTGTGCTGCTAGTGAATATAAAACATGAGTATTAATGTAAATGAATAAATAAAATGAATGTGCAACTTCTGCAAATGTATATGTGCACGCAGCCCTAGCATGGCAGGAGGGGGTGGGGACAAGCGAGCACCCCCCCTCCGAACCATACCAGGCCACATGCCCCTTAACATGGGGAGGATGCTTTGAGGTCGCCCCCAAAGCACCTTGTCCCCATGTTGATGGGGAGAAGGGCCTCATGCCCACAACCCTGGCAGGTGGTTGTGGGGGTCTGTGGGCAGGGGGCTTATCAGAATCTGGAAGCCCTCTTTAATCAGGGAGCCCTACAGATCCCGACCCCCCCCCCCATGTGAATAGGTATAGGGTACATTGTACCCCTACCCATTCACCAAAAAAGGAGTGTAGTGTTAAAAAAAAACAAGAGGCACTTTTTGACAAGCCTTTTATTGTGTAAAATAGCTCTTTTATTCTTTCTTCTTTCTTCCTCCATCTTCTCCTGGCCCAGTCCTTCTTCTGGTCTTCTGCTTCTTCTTTAAGTATTCTTGCTTCCTCTCTTCGTCTTCAATCTTCATCTTCTTCTTCCTTCTGAACCCACCCCCTTCTGACATCATGCGATGTCACAGGGGGCGGGTCGCCCATTTACGTCACTGGGTGGCCACGCCCCTTCTTATAAATTAACTGTCATTGTTAAGACCGCCCATTCTGGAAGACGCGCAGGGGCCGGGCTGTGGCAGCAGGGAGAGCAGCGAAGGTGAAAGAAGAAGATAAAGATGAAGATTGAAGACAAAGAGAGGAAGTAAGAAAACTAAAAGAAGAAGCAGAAGACCAGAAGAAGGACCGGGCCAGGAGAAGATGGAGGAAGAAAGAAGAAAAGAGCTATTTTACACAATAAAGGACTTGTCAAAAGTGTTTTTTGTAACACTACACTCCTTTTTTGGTACAATGTACCCCATACCTATTCACATGGGGGGCGGGATCTGGGGGCCCCCTTATTAAAAGGGGCTTCCAGATTCCGATAAGCCCCCCACCCGCAGATCCCCACAAGCACCAGCCAGGCTTGTGGGGAAGAGGCTCTTGTCCTCATCAACATGGGGACGAGGTGCTTTGAGGTGGGGGGCAGAGCCCCCCTTCCCCAAAGCACCCATACTCCTCATGTTCAGGGCATGTAGCCTGGTACGGTTCAGAAGGGGGGGTGCTCACCCATCCCCCCCGTCCTAACCGGCCAGGGCTGCATGGTCGGATAAAGGTCTGGTTTGAATTTTAGGGGGAACCCCACGTCAATTTTTTTTTTTTAATTTGGCGCGGGGTTCCCCTTAATATCCAAACCAGACCCAAAGAGCCTGGTTTGGGCTGGGGGAGGGACCCCACGCACCTTTTTTCAGTGATTTTTTTGTATATTGCCGTGAACCGGCAATACATTACAGTTGCGATTTTAACAACTTCAGCCCCGGAAGGATTTCCCAGGTTAGGACCAAAGCACTTTTTGCGATTCGGCACTGCGTCGCTTTAACTGACAATTGCACGGTCGTGCGACGTTGTACCCAAACTAAATTTGCCACCTTTTTTTCCCCACAAATAGAGCTTTCTTTTGGTGGTATTTGATCGCCTCTGCGTCATTTCTGATCACAGTTATAAACAAAAGAAGAGCGACAATTTTGCAAAAAAACCCACATTTCTTACTTTTTGCTAAAATACAAATCCAAAAAAAAAAAATAAAAAACATTTTTTTTCATCAGTTTTGGCCGATTTATACTCTTCCTCATATTTTTGGTAAAAAAAAATGCAATCAGCGTTTATTGATTGGTTTGCACAAAAGTGGCCATGTTTACTGATGATGAGAATTCATTTCTGGGGTTTTTATTTTTTACTAGAAATGGCGGCGATCTGCGATTTTTAGCGATATTGCAGCGGACATGTCAGACATTTTTGACACTTTTTTGGGACCAATGACATTTATACAGCGATCAGAAATGTAAATGTCCACTGATTACTGTGTAAATGTCATTGGCAGTGAAGGGGTTAACCTGCAGGGGGAGATCTAGGGGTTAACTATGTTCCCTGGGCATGTTCTAACTGTGGGGGGGCTGGGCTACCATGGGCATGAGTGATCTAACTGATCCCAGTGACAGGGATCAGTAGATCTCCCATGCCCCCACTAACAGAGCAGGGAACCGCCGATGTAAATACAGCGGTTCTTTGCCTGTGGCCGCTCATTGCGGCTCGCCGGCGGACATAGGGTCCGCCCGAGCCGCGGGCACACTCCTCAGGAGTACGGCGGGGGTGCCTGCCGGCGATGTATGCGCAGCCCCCTAGCGGCCACTCGCAGATCGCCGCTTTTTTATGGCGATTCGCACCCAGCGTCCACACTGCCATTGTAAATAGACGGTAGGCGGTGTGGAAGTGGCTAAATGACAATTTTCCTATAGAAATGTCATTTTGCTTTGGCTATGTTCTACACCTCACAGAGATGTGCCCTTTTACACACAGACTAAGGACAACCCCCAGGCACTATATTTAAAGGAATGTTTCTTTTTTTTTTCACTTTAAGCATTATTAAAATCACTGCTCCAGAAAAAATGATTGATTTTAAAACTTTTTTTTTTCCGGGTCCCCATACACTTTTTAGGGCAATAACATAGCATATAAGCCTTTAAAAGCCTTTAAAATAGGCTTTGTACAGGGGAATGTGGGATTGCCAAAAAAACAACAAAGAAAAAATAGAAAATAAAATATAATTTTTATTGATACATAGATAAACTAACATGAAAGTGCATAGTTAAAAGCAATGCATACATAGTAGTATTGCCTTCATTCATACACATCATGATGATGGAAAATCATGTAGTGATCTAAGGGTATTCCTACATGTTTTGCCTGTATAGGCTTCCTCAGGGAATATTTGTAGATCACCAAAGAAGTTTAATACTATGTAAAAAAGAAAAAATCATATTAATTAACATGTTACAGTGTTGTGCAAATAGTACCGACATTGTACGCTCAATCCAACTTATGTTGCAACCACTGGTTCAAATGTCCATCAGGATGCCCTAGGCCCATGCACGTCACAGCGTGTCCACAGGGGACAAATAATGTCAGACTAAACCAAAAAAGGAATACATATAGGTAAATATGATAAAGCCAATCATAGCCCCAGAAGGAGAAAATTCTCCAATGGGGATGAGAATGCAAATGTCTTAAGGAAATGTGAATAAACCCACATATCCAATGTGTGGCTAGCCAATTTTACTTACTTGGAAAAGGCAATAATGCAGAGCAAGAAATGAGGGAAGCAAAGGTCGGTCATGAATCGATTGGAATGTGCAGCAAAAAATTGGGCTGGATATAAGAAACAAAAACAAAAGCATGTATTCAAATCGCTGCATGTAAAAACAATAGCTCAAGAAATAGTGTCTATAAAATTGTAGATAAGGTATGATGCAATAAAAAAGCATCAACTCCGGCTTGAATGCCACAATATATGTGGCCAAGCACAGAGATAACATAATTATAGGACTAGATTGCAGCTAGAGAGCATTACGCTATGGTAATCTTGAGCCCATGGCTATAGCAAGAGTATTAGATTTAAATAAGAAACCAAGGAATTGTTGAATAGTGATAAGAATTTGTGTACGTACAGACCTGCAGGTACATGCTCCAGTTAAGTGGCTTCCCTCCTGTGTCAGCGAAGTTGCTGCCAACATGTCAGCATTTAAATGCCCCCTCACACGGCCGGCGTGTGATGTCACCGGAAGGAGTGTGGACGTGACGGCGCCACTGTGCATGCGCCCGAGTCTCACCTGCACAACTTCCTACAGAGACCAGGATGCCGTGCAAAGTGATCACACGAGATCGTGCAGACAGTGAGGAAGGGAATGAGAGACTCCCCCGCTGTGAGGAGCAGGAGCAACCCCCCCACACACACACCTCCCCGCCGAGCGAATCAGGTGCCTGTGGCAACAATGAAAGCAAGAGAAGCTGTCAATGAGGAGTGAGATGTTGTATGTGTGGAACAGGGGCAATAGGCAGATGGCGCCTAGGATGCTGTGAGACACAGCAGTCCAACATCCATATGGACAATGCACCACTCAACCCCCGATGTAGCATGGGATAATGGGCCTCCCAGTCGGGCACGGACAGTGGATGCAAATCCAGGTGTTGGGAAGGACACCCTGCTGTGGATGGACAGAGCGCACATTACTGAAATTACAGCACTAATGAACATTGATTAGAAAACTTAAAAATAAATCACATAACAAAGCAAAACACAAAGGAAAAAATACAACACAGGGCAGCAATGAATGGCCACAACATCATGTAAATTTCTAGTTTCTTAAATGCTGTTATTTAAATTTATCATCATTTTTGTGTATGTTATGCTGGAATTGACAAAAGTCACCTCACCTCCATAGTGAAGGCCACTATGGAAAGATAATGATGGTACATGATTGCGGGGAGAGCAGGGAGTAGCACCCAGATGCAGGTCAGAGGACACTGTGGTAAGGTTACAGAAAGGGCATGAAACTGAGGTTTTCATTGAGTCCAGGATATTTGGTAGCTTGGAGGGTATATATCCAACAAGATTCTAACTGTAAAAGTGTCTGATCAATACCTCCACCTCGTATGTGGGTAGGTATGTGTTCAAGTGACATAAATTTGACCATCCAATCGTCAAACTCATGGCACCTGCCTATGTGAGTATATAAGGCTGTATTGGTTTGTCTTTTGTCTTCTCTTGCTGTCATTGTTGCCGCAGGCACCTGATTCGCTCAGCGGAAAGGTGTGTGTGCGGGGGGGGCAGCGGGGGCGTCTCTCATTCCCCTCCTCACTGTCTGTACGATCCCGTGTGATCACTACGCATGGCATCCTGGTCTCTGTAGGAATTTGTGCAGGTGAGACTCGGGTGCATGTGCAGTGGCGCCGTCACGTCCACACTCCTTCTGGTGAGGTCACACACCGGCCGATTGGGGGACAATTAAATGCCAACATGTCGGCAGCAACTTCGCTGACACAGGAGGGAAGCCACTTAACTGGAGCATGTACCTGCAGGTCTGTACATACACAAATGCTTATCACTATTCAACAATTCCTTGGTTTCTTATTTAAATCTAATACTCTTGCTATAGCCATGGGCTCAAGATTACCATAGTGTAATGCTCTCTAGCTGCAATCTATTCCTTTGTAAGTCCTATATTTACATTACCTCTGTGCTTGGCCACATATATTGTGGCATTCAAGCCGGAGTTGATGCTTTTTTATTGCATCATACCTTATCTACAATTGTATAGACACTATTTATTGAGCTATTGTTTTTACATGCAGCGATTCGAATACATGCTTTTGTTTTTGTTTCTTATATCCAGCCCAATTTTTTGCTGCACATTCCAATCAAGTCATGACCGACCTTGGCTTCTCTCATTTCTTGCTCTGTATTGTTGCGTTTTCCACGTAAGTAAAATTGTAGGCTTGGCTAGCCACACATTGGATATGTGGGTTTATTCACATTTCCTGAAGACATTTGCATTCTTATCCCCATAGGAGAATTTTCTCCTTCTGGGGCTATGATTGGCTTTTTCATATATACGTATATATTCCTTTTTTTGTTTAGTCAGACATTATTTGTCCCCTGTGGACACGCTGCGCCCCCTCCCCTGCTGTGACATGCATGGGCCAAGGGCATCCTGGTGAACATTTGAAATAGTAGTTGCAACATAAGTTGGATTGATTGTACAATGTCGATACTATTTGCACAACACTGTAACATGTTAATTGATATGATTTTTTCTTTTTTGCATAGTATTAAACTTCTTTGGTGATCTACAAAAATTCCCTGAGGAAACCTATACAGGCATAACATGTAGGAATACCCTTAGATCACTACATGATTCTCAATCATCATGATGTGTATGAAATGAAAGCAACTCTACTATGTATGCATTGTTTTTAACTATGCACTTTCATGTTATTTTATCTACGTATCAATAAAAATTGTTATATTTTATTTTCAATTTCTCTTCTTTGTTTTTTTGGCACTGTCATGATCCCACATTCCCCTGTACCAAGTCTATATTATCACAAGGGATGAGGTGCCAGATAACCCCGTGCCACCAGACCAATACAACTATTACTAGAGACCTTTAAAATGAGCGCCTTTGATTTTTCATGTTAGGGTCCCATAGACTTTAATGGTGTTCGAATGTTCGCCTGAACTTTTTGTCTGTTCGCATGTTTGGCTCATCCCTAATTGGTGGCATCCCTCCAAGGAAAAATCCTGGTCCTTGATGAAACCCTAAATTATCAAACCCCTCTCACCTCAAGATACCCTAATTATAAAATCCTTAAACATCAAAACTCAACAAACGCACCATCCCTGTATCAAGGCATCTCTTGAAGCTTGGATCAATCTTCCCTTACAAGACAACTGAAAATAGGTCTATACCAATATCCATTGACACTCTATAAGGCCTAACAGAATCCCTACAATTAAACCCCTGGAAAAAAAACAATGGATTTTACCTGAGAGGCTCATTTATAAAAGACAAAATAGCTTTGTTCACTTACCTTTAAGCTAAATTCAACCTCTCACCCACTGCATATTTCACATACTTAAGAAGACGTCAATGTATAATCGACCACAAACTCCCTCCAGAAACTAATCTTCCATTAAAACCCTTTCAATTTCAGCATGCCACCAAATACCCAAGCAGAGGCATTTCCCAATTCTACTCTTACATGAACCAAAAATCAACCCCGTTTAAGACACCTTCCCTCTCTAAATGGGAAGTGACACTAAACCAGAAATTTCCTGGAAAAAAAGCCTTTATAGCTTTGCTTAAAGCCTCCCACTGTTCCAATCACTGGGAAGCATACTTAAAAATTGTCCATAATTGGTACTTGACCCCCACAAAACTCTCAAAAATGTACACTAACCACTCCCCCCTTTGCTGGAGATCCTGTGGGGAAGCGGGATCCTTAATACACATTTTATGGTAGTGTAAAACAATTAAATCTTTTTGGAACAAGGTCTTTACTCTAATTTCAGAACTATCAGGTAAACCAACCCAACCAGACCCCAAATTGGCATTACTTCACCTAGATTTGGAACAATGCCCCACCAATACCAGAACGGTTATTATACACCTGCTTTATGCAGCAAAAATTAATATCACCAGACTATGGAAATCTGATAAAGTACCCTCACTTTCCAATCTGATTTCAGATCTCAACTACCAATATGAAATGGAAAAGTGGTTTGTGCTCCGGTCCACTTCTTTCCTCAAATTTGTGCAAACATGGGCTGTTTGGTCTCAAAACCCTAGCTGTACGGCTTAGTATGATAACTATTTACCTGATATTGAAATAATTATGGTACTTGTTTTACAAATCAATGCCTGTTCAACATATATGACGTAGCAAATAGATCTTTATGTACTTTTGGTAAATGATAAAAATATGGTGTACTGTAAAATGGTTTAACCAAAAAGGAAGCCTCCTGGGGAGAGATGACTTTGTCCTGAAGTGCACTGGTTACAAGAGCGGTAGCCTCAAGTGTGAACTTCGGTAGAGGATCTGAGCTAAGTTTGCTATAGGTACGGGTATCTGATAACAATAGGACTGACTCTGCAACATAATCGGCCCTGTTTTGGATGACAATTCCCCCTCCCTTGTCAGCTGATTTTATGACCAGGTCGAAATTCTCAGTAAGGGCTTCAAGGGATCTTTTTTCAGCTATAGTAAGATTATGTCTGACCTTACTCTTAGCCGCAGTACACATTTCAAGGAGCTCTGTGTATACTATGCGGTAGAACATCTCGATACAAGGTCCCTTGGATTGGGTGGGGTAAAAGATGGACTTGGGTTTGAGGGTGGTATGTTGGACAGGTGGTGAAGTTAAAAGATGTTGTGTGAAGATACCGCAGGTATCCTCTAGCGCCTCGAGTGAGGGAGCCGTGAGTTCATGGTCGACCTGCGGGTTGTAGAGTTCATCCAATAGGGACAAACCAATGGGATCATCGAATAGGGAATTTGGAGATGAGATTGTGGATGTAGGATCAGCCCTGAGATCCTCCAAGGCTTGGTTTTTGGCTGCCTTGATGTTGTAGAATCTCCTCAAGGTCAGAGTGCGGATGAACTTGTGGAGATCCTTAACCACTTCAGCCCCGGAAGGATTTCCCCCTTTAGGACCAGAGCCCTTTTTGCGATTCAGCACTGCGTCGCTTTAACTGAAAATTGCGCGGTCGTGCGACGTTGTACCCAAACGAAATTTGCGTCCTTTTTTCCCCACAAATAGAGCTTTCTTTTGGTGATATTTGATCACTGCTGCGTCACTTCTGATTGCCGCTATAAACAAAAGAAGAGCGACAATTTTGCAAAAAAACCCAAAATTTCTTACTTTTTGCTAAAATACAAATCCAAAAAGAAAATATAAAAAAACATTTTTTTTCATTGGTTTTGGCCAATTTATATTCTTCCTCATATTTGTGATAAAAAAAATCACAATAGGCGTTTATTGATTGGTTTGCGCAAAAGTGGTCGCGTTTACGGATGATGAGACTTAATTTCTGGGGTTTTTATTTATTTTATTTTTTTTACTAGTAATGGCGGCGATCTGCGATTTTTAGCGGTACTGCGATATTTCAGCGGACATGTCTGAACATTTTGACACTTTTTTGGGACCATTGGCATTTATACAGCGATCAGTGCTATAAAAATGCACTGATTACTGTGTAAATGCCATTGGCAGTGAAGGGGTTAACCTGCAGGGGGCGCTCTAAGGGTTAACTGTGTTCCCTGGGCGTGTTCTTACTGTGTGGGGACTGCCCTAGCTGGGGAAGGGAAGTGATCACAGCCTCCATGTAGTGGAAGGCTGTGATCACAGCCCTTCCCCCCTCACAGAACGGAGGTCCGTGTTTACTTACACGGACCTCCATTCTTTCACTCCGGGGGGGGGCATCGTGGGTGGCCGGCGGAGATCGAATCCGCCGCACCCGCTCCCTGGCCCTCCCCGGACACAGTGAGCGCGCGGGTGGTCTTGGAAACGGGTTTGGAAGATCTGGGTATGTGAGTGGTGAGTGGTCTACCTGTGTCAGACCGAGCTCTGGAAGGTTGTACTCCATGGGGAACTCGCTCTGTCCCATTGTTAGAATGTGTATGGGAGTGGAAATGATGATTTGGTTTCACCGTGAATGACATAGGTTGATTATTCCTATGGTTGGTGTTCTTGTACTTGGAACTAGGGTGTTGGACAAGTGGGGCTGCACTGTCCTGCGTGGTGCTGGCCAGGGGTTGTGCAGCTGGTGCCTGGGATGGGGTGGGTTTTTGTTTATGATTCTTCCAAGAAAAAACCCTGCCTAGGTTGTAGTCATCTAAATCCCGGCGGAATTTACCTAGTTTAGTTCTAATGAGTAAGTCCTCTTTCTTTTTGGTTTTTCTCTCAAGAGTGGCTAGCCAAGTGGCCGGTAGTTCTGAGGTGAGATCACAAATCTGAGTGTACAAAATTTGAATGTGATGTACCAAAGTGTCATACTTTATTTTTCTTTGGGAGATGATAACCCTGATCCATTGTGCAAAATTCTGAGATCGAGGACGAGATCGAGGACCACTCTTTCTGTTGGGAGGAGTCTAGAAATGAGCAGGATTTTGTAACTATTAAACCCCTAGGAGTAATATGAGAGGATAAATACTTGGTGAGAAAAAATTCATCCCACCATTGCTGGTTGGCAGTGATGATGGCTTTCTCAAGTCTGCGAAATAGCGCAGTCAGCTCAATCAGAAGTGGATGACTGGGCGGGTGTGCTGACGTGAAGAAGTCATCTGGAGAAATGGGAATTAGATCAAGTAATTTGGAATACTTATATTCTTATTCTATATTCCTTCAGCCACTAGCCCAGTCTTTGGAATCCTACATCAGGGATGGCATCCATCTGTTGCAGCTCCTCTCTCCCTACACCTGGGAGGAGTCCTATCTTTGGGTATCTCTTGATGTTCAATCACTTTACACCTCCATACCATACGATGTGGGACTACGAGCCATCCAAACCTTCCTCTGCTAAACCTTCCTCTGCTAAATCCCAGACAGGCCTCTTTTATTCTAGAGGTCACCTCCTTTTATCTTTCTCATAATTACTTTAAATTTGAAGGGGATTACTTTCTCCAAACCACTGGGACAGCTATGGGCGCCCATTTTGCTCCATCTTATGCCAATCTCACCATGGGCTTATGGGAGTACTAACAACCCCTTTATGTCCAGCATTTTCCGCCCCCTGACGTCATTTCCGGTTCCACTTCCTGTGTCGTCACAAGCTGGTCTGGTGCTCTGTGCTCGCTGCACAGCTGCTTCCTGGTGTCCCCTGGCATGAATCCATACTGAGGACCCTCTCTGCCTACACTCCCCACTGGTCGAATGGGCTGTAATTACATCTGCAGACAGGACTCATGCCCAGGATCCCATTCAGCGCTGGACTGCATCTTTCACAGGAGTTATTGATGTGCCTGTCAATTACCACTTTCTAGTAAGTGTTTTTGACCCTTTGGCTGTAATAAAATTGTTTATACTGCACTTAGAGATGCCTTCTTTGTGTTTACCCTGTTTTCTCTAGAGTCTGCTGCTGCTCTTTGGGAGTGCTGCCCTGGTGCCTAAACTCTCCTTGAATCAGCCCACCTTTTCCTTTGGGACAATTCTCTGTGCCACAGCGGTGATCCAGAAGCACCCTTCACCTTCCATTAACTGGTGAACTTGTTGGTGTACCCCTTTTGTTATGTTTAAATACCAATAAAAACGATTGAAATAAAAAAGGGAGCTGGGGAGCATGCCTCCCGCATTAATGAGGTTGAACATAGAATATCCAATATAGAAGAGGAACTATAGCAGGCACAGGCAACCGAACAGGCACAGGACAAGACTAAACAATATATCCTCCAGAAATTGGAAGACCTGGAGAACAGGTCAAGAAGGAGTAACCTACGGTTCGTGGGGGTGCCTGAATCTTTGCAGACACCGCCTTAATGGAGTTCTGCGCCAGGCGCATCCCAGAGGCACTAGGCCTGCCAAGGCCTTGCACGGTCGAAAGAGCCCACGAATTGGGAGCTATCAAACATCACTCATCACTACGCACCATTATCGACAAGTACTTGAATTATGCCGACAAGGCTGACATACTGCACAGATACAGGCAAAGCACATCCCTGCTGATCAACTGAATAAAGATCCTGATTTTTGCCGATTACTCTTTGGAAGTTTCCAAGAAAAGGAAAGCCTTTCAGCATATTTGCACAGCTTTACATCAGCACCAGCTCAAGTTTACTCTGGCATTCCCTGCTGTCCTCAGGCTCAAATTGCCCAATGGTGACCAGCTTACCTTCCAAGACCCCAAGGAAGCAGAGAACTATCCACACTCTATTTGACTGGATTCTCACTCCAACCTACCCTCCAAGGCCACCCCAATCTCCAGATCTCTGGATACAGATCCCTGGATCCAGCCCACTGAAAGATTCACCCAAAAGCCTCAAGTCATACGGATGTTGATTTATTTCCAGATTCTTTCAGGTTCTAACCAGCGAGACTCAAATTGGTATGTCATACTTAAGTAAGAAAGATTTGTTATGCTGCTTTTCTCGCTATGTTTCCTCACGGGCCCCGCGAAAGGTAGCTCTAACAATTCCGAACTACTAACACCTGTTTGTCAAAGGATTTATCAGCCACCAATTGGGCGTTACTTTGCTCTGTCAATCGGGCCGGCGGTTGGAAGCTGCCTTTTTGAACCCATGCAGAAAAAAGTGATGATGATGATGATGACAAGGGGGATATTGGGGACTCTCTGGCACACATCACTACAACAGATAATGCAGTGTCGGAGCGCACACTGAAGCAGATGCTCATGACGCTACAAAAAAAGGTATCTAAAAAGATCTAGCCAGATCAATCTCCCATATCTAGCGACAACTGGATGACTTAGGAGACCGCACTGACAAAGTGGGAGAGGCAGCTGACAGAGTTTACTACAGCATACAATGAGCTTGTCAATGCACACCGTGAACAAGCGAATGAGCCAATCCAAGCTCTCAGACCTTGAAGACTGTTCCCGAAGGAACAATTTGAAAATTAGAGGTATCCCTGAACCCATTCTCCCTCAAGACTTGACCAAATACTTACTAAGCCTCTTCAGTACACTTGTACCCTCGCTGACACCGCAGGAACTGCTCATTGACAGAGCACACAGAATCTTCAAACCCCCTCACATAGCAGTGGATAAGACTAGAGATTTTCTGCTTAGAATCCACTTTTTTCAAACAAAAAAGAAAATTCTAAAAGCAGCTAGAAACATCTCTCCACTCCCTGAACCCTATAGCCACCTCGCCATTTACTCAGACATCTCCGCAGCCATGGTGCAAAAGAGGAAGGAGCTAGCGCCCATCACAAAAGCACTACAACAACAAAATATCCCATTCAAATGGGGTTTTCCTACAAAGCTGTTGATCACCCATTTAGGAAAAACCACAGTTGTTACTGAGCTGAAACAGGGCATTAAACAGCTCCACAATTTGGGATTCCATCCCCTACTAGCTGATGGAGCCCCCACCCGCAGTACACAGGCTCAGGTACAGGGTGACTGGCGCAATGTCACTAACAAGTGACCTAATGTACAAAGGCTCTCGGGTTCACTCAAAAGTATTAATGTACATTGATTGTTTACCCCCTTGTTTGCAGTTCATGTTACTCATTTTGTACCCTTTTTCTTCTCAGGGAAAGAACAAGATACCCCCTATATGGGACTGTAATAGGCAGAAAACACCACGAAGCAAAATTCTAAAATTTCTTTCAATAGTTTTTATTAGAAAGGTTCAAAATAAAAATATTACAGTGGCAAATAATTAAGGCGATCCTCAAAGGCCTAAGAAACATGTGGCAAGTGAGGGTATATATTATTGTCAATAGAAGCCCAACAGTTAAGTATAAAACAGGTGCATTTTTAATATGCAGAATAACAACAAAAAGCAGAACAGATTCGGTGAAATGGAGGACTCATATGCTAGTCTCTTACTTCCGTGAGAGTCAAACAACTGGTTCAGACTGGGGGCACCTGAGACCTTCCACCTGCCCCTAATTGGAACAAGCTGCAGGTGAGGAGATCCCAGCGTCCCCCCCCCCCCTAATATGTAAGCGAGAATGATCCATCCATCCCCCCCCCCCTGCGACCCTA
>BLSH010384558.1:24168-36993 GCA_018402905.1 Glandirana rugosa | reverse complement strand
TTTTTCTCAAAAATAAAAAGTCATCTCTAAAAACATTGAAACAACTTTACAGAGTTTAACTGTAAAGTAAGTAAAAAAAAAACAAAGTTACAAAAAATAATTTCAAAAACGTATAATGTTTATATTCATTTCAGCAATTGTCCTTTTTCCGTTATAAAAACACGGCTTCTAATATTGTATATCCTAGACGTTAACCATCGTGTTATGTATCGTCATAGATAGTCAACACATGTGTCTTCCTGTTGTCGTCCGGTATGGACTGAAGTTCTAAACATAACTCACCGGTCAGTCGACGGGTCGGGTCCGTGGGGTTGAACTTGAAGTCAGGTATGGCCTGCTGTTGTCCTTCTGTGTACACAACTGATAGATACTGCTATGTATTGTGCTACCAATTGCAGATCCTATATGTTATAATCTTCGGCACAAAAATATTGCCTTTTTCCTGTTAACGACTTTACTTATATTTGTAATATGCAAAAACTTTAATAAAAAACATTGAAACAAAAAAAAAATGAATGAAATGTCAATTTGAGACATTTCAACAAAGTTACAAAAATCTCTACTGAAAAATAAAAACTCTTTTTAAATAAAAAAAATAAAAAAAAAAAAAAAATAAAAAATAAATAAATAAATACCTACCAAGACAGAAGTGCTGCCTCTACACATCCCACCTGAGGAGCTCTCTGCCTTGCAAAAAACATACCCCTACCGCTGGTGTTCCCACTCTCTTAAATATTTAGGAATACAAATCACACCAGATTATTCCTCCCTCTATGCTGAGAACTATTTGCCCATCTTTAAAAATATAGGCGACATGTTGAAGCAGTGGCGTACATATCCTATCTCGTGGCTGGGAAGAATCAATGTTTTGAAAATGGCTATTATGCCCAAATTGCTCTACCTCTTTGAAACATTGCCAGTTCCTATTCAATTATCCCAACTGAAAATGCTTAAAAGATGTTTTTTAAATTTCATTTGGAGTAATAAGGCTCATCGAATAGCCAGCTCTGTGATTTTTTTTTCTCCAAGGCACTGTGGAGGACTGGGTGCTCCTGACGTCCAAAAATATTCCTTTGCTACCCACCTTCGCTCTGTGGTCTCCTGGTCCTCCCAGACAACGCCAAAGAGATGGTCAGAAATAGAGATGGATTCCCTCTATCCTGCCCATCCATGCTCCATGCTTTGGTGCCCCTCTCTGCTCCAAGATCCTAAGCTTAGGGGGTTATGTTTAACTCCAATGCTTTTCACCCTAAAAATTTGGCACACTTGCAACTCCAGGTTCTCTCTCTCTTCGCCTTGCCCTCCCCTATCTAACATATTGTTTAATCCCAATATTCCAGACAGCTTATCCTATGGTCAGGTGTCTCCCTGGGCTGCGAGTAACCTATTTCAACTACGCCAAATTGCCCATCCAGTAACCCACAGACTCCGGACATTTACAGACCTCCAAGATAAGCATCATATCCCCAAACATTCTTTTGCCTTCTACTTCCAAATCAAACACTATTTTTCCACAATGTCTCCCTCCCTTTCACTGCCAAAACCCACCACTTTCAAACTCATTTGCTCACAGGGCCCTCATCAGACAAGCCTAATCTCCTCTATTTATATGATCCTGCACGAGGTCACCCCTATTGATGTGGACTTACACTCCTACATGAGAAAGTGGGCTTCCATTTTACAACAGTCCATTCCCCTCCCAAAATGGAGTTAAATTTGGGCTTCTAATTCCAAAATTTCTAGATGCATCGCGCAGAGAGAGAGACCATGGTAATGTCGCTCCTTCAGTGACTCTTAGGTCAAGAACTACCGTTGGACCCGCTACATTATCTTCTAGGCCTCCCCTTTCCTGATATTGGTAAACCTCCAAATAGACTAGCCTCCTACATATTGTTGGCATCTAAGAGAGCCATTCCACTACAATGGTTGTCTACCACCCCCCCCCCCCCTCTCAGGCCATACTTTTGAAAACCATCTCAGAAATATGTAGAATGGAATACATGACGGCTCAAGTGGGAGATGCTGTGACCCAATTTAACAAGGTATGGAATGTATGGGACATCTCTGAATTTGGTGCCCTCTCTGGCCCCAACTGAGCAGGATGGCCAGAGGGTGCAAAATAGTCATATTCTATCTGTCCCTTCACCCTATGACTAATTCATGCTCTCACAACCTCATTCCCCCCTTGATGCCTTTCCTACCAAGGCTAGGTCCACAGGTTATATGTAAATCCTTTTCTGTCTGGATATTCCGATGTTTAGCAATTGCATTATCTGCATTTTTTCTTTTTTATCGCTCTTTTTATTTATTTTATTTTTTGTTTTATCTGTTTATAATCTTTACTGGATGATAGCGACAATGAATGTACTTTAGCATACAAGTTACTTATTTTGTATGAATATTACGCTATCTTGTGCTTCTGTATAAAACTTTAACATTTCAAATAAACATACAATTTAAAAAAAAAAAGAATAATGGTGGTGTTGCCATTTAAATTAACGTGTTGGGGGGGCATGGCTTGGACCTGGTGGAATGAGGACGTGATCTGGGAGAGCTCTGATCTCCCAGATACATTCTGAAGGCATCCGACTTCTCTAAGGACAGGTGAGCTACCCAAACTCACCTAGGAGGCTCCCCAACACTTTCCTCTACACCCCGGTCTGAAAATTGCGGCTGCCCATGCCCGACCTCCGCGGCTCCACAAATTTAGGCTGCGACTTCATTTGCGGCCTAGGCCGCGACTTCATTTGCGGCCTAGGCCGCGGCTGCTTCCAACAAGCCTCCCGCAGCTAATCCGCGGCTCCGAGCCCCGACACAGGGCCCCTGAGGCTCCTACTAGCCTACCCCAGAGACTGGGCCCAAAATCGGCACGTTCCCAACCGAACACCCGGGACGCCCGCAAATTTAGTCCACGGCTTCATCCGCGGCTAGGCCGCAGCATACAGCCAGGCCATCCGGACTACAACAGGCCACATACTCGTTGGTGGGCTACTCTTGGGGCCTTCTATACCCCTCCTGATCCCCAAACTACACCGATCTGGACCCCTGGACCCTTATTTGGTGGGACCCGGCTCTGTGGAGGCAGTTACCCATTAAAGTGGCCTCAGCTCATCCCCAGTTGGACATTAGTAAAGATGCCTAAATAATCAAGGACCTGTGGCAACGCGGAGAGGGCAGCATCTTCCATTGGAAACATACTATATAAATGACTCTGTGATGGGCAAAATCGGCCGTTAACTACCCTTCTCTAACGCCCCTTACTCTCAACCGGGTCGTAATCTCCCCGAACTATTCTGCACACAACCCCCGTCTGCTCCGGAACCCTCTACATCCCACTCTTCACCATCCGCCATGGCCCGCAGGCAATCTGAAGGCACTCAGAAGAATAAACCACCTGCAGACCAGGAAACACTGCTCACTCTCATAAACCAGATGCCCAAGATTACTGACCTCCAATCCCTCGCATCTGACATTAAGGGAGCTCTGTCGGACGCAGTATCCGACCTTAAGGACGAACTCAGAGGGGTCAACGATAGACTAGAGGAAGTCGAAAGAGCAGCCGGTCATCACAATGCCGATATTCAGGAACTCCAGCAACATGGCGCCCGATATCACTTTCACCTCATTGACATGCAGAGGAAACTTGAGGACCTCGATAATAGGGGCCGCAGAAGGAACCTCCGCATTCGCGGGGTCCCCGAAAGCATCAAACATGATCAAATCCCCCTGGCTCTCCAGTCCTTAGTCAACAATGTTTTGGAAAGACCCCAAGATGCACCGGTAGAGTTTGAGCGGGCTCACAGAGCCTTACGTCCCAGGGGGAGAGAGGGAGACCCACCGAGATATATTGTTTGTTGTTTTATGGACTACAAACTGAAGGAAGAGGTAGTCATTCGTGCCCGTGACCAACAAGAAATTACTCTAAATGGAGCGGAAATTAAAACCTTGAACCACAGAAGGGCCCTACGCCCCATACTCACAGCACTCAGAGAAAGGCGCATTGTCTACAAGTGGCGCTTTCCCTTTGGACTTTCCGTCACCGTTCAAGGCCGTACCTTTGTCCTGCAAACTCCAGCTGATCTACCCCACTTCTTCGAACATGTAAATATGAGACCTATCCCGGTTCCTGAATGGTACAGGGAATTCTCGATCCCAGCAATGTGGGCGTAATTACTTCCTCATGATGGTGACATACATACACCTTGAAGAAGACCAAATACCACCCCATCTCATCGCAGAAGACAGGTCCAGGCCGCACCGGTCCCGGACGAGCCTCAGGAAGACCGCAACCCTGAACCTGACCCGGAGCAGGAGGCCTGACTTTGGTCTAACTACCTACTCCAACTTCTCCAAATTAATGAGTAATGTGCTCCTGTTTGATCACCATTGACGATGTCTGCTTCTCTCCTCCTACCTATTTCTCCCTCCCTCCCCTGCACGTCTGCTCTTGGACACCACCGTTGACTTACCCTATTACGCTGTCTTACATGCTCGGTACAACCCTTGCTGAACCGCACTAGAACCAAGCCAATGCTTTATTTACTCGACCACGGATCGCTAAAAACTTCCCCTAAGGACAGTATTTGAACAGGCAACATAGCAATCAACCCCTAACCTCGCTTACAGACACTTGCTGGTTGGCTTACAAACTCTAAGACCAACATTTTCTTCATACACTGCCTCCTCTGAAATGGCAGATGCTTTTCTCCTGACTGTACAACTCCCAAGCCTTTCCCTACTGGTGGTGGACTAACTTAGCTGCACCTGGATCTGCTTCTCCATTTGTGGGGTCTTACCCATGCAACCTTGCACGCATCCCGCAGAGACTGCCTATCGAAGCAGATAAGGAAGATATCCTGGACTCTGGGCCAGATCAACCTGGGGGCCTCCCTATAGGTTGCCCCCAGGTTCGTCGCTTAAAGCCTGAGCTCCACACCCTGGGATGGCTTCAGGTGTGGTATCTATATGCTCATTATTGCTACTGTTATGATATTATTACTCCCTGTTCTTAAACTATATTACCGACCGGACGTCCTCCGGGGCGCCGCCTCAACGGGAGGTGCCCAGGACCGACAGCCGGTACTGTGATGCTGGGTAGGTGGCAGGTCTGTTGCCTCCCCTGGCAAGGTCACTGTGCCTTTTAACTAAACATGTAAGCCTAGATATCTAGATTTGCTACTGCTGCCAAATATTTTCTTCTTAATGCAGGGTTGCCTACAGCTGGAACACTCGTTTCCCCGTTTAGGTTCGATAGTAGACGGCACTTCTGCCTTGCACGGTGGGGACCCCTTGCCCCCCTCGCTCGGTAGAAACATATACTTGCAGACACCTCCTTTAGTGATGCCCCGCTTTATCTTAGTAATGAACTAGCTTCTCCGACCCCCCGCGCCCCCCCTAAGGGGCGCTGGCCATAGGCGCTGCCCTCCCCACTGCCCTTGGCCTTCCACCTCTCATTCAGTCCGCCAATCCTTTCCGCAGACCCCCAGATCGGCTAGATACACATCTGGCCGATACCCTCTAGGGATCTCATAGTGTGGTCCAGAGTGCAATCTACCCCGTTGCCCACACGATCCTTACACCCCTTCCATTTAACCTAGCCCTTTTGACTTCCCAATCCCCTTGATCCCTGCGGCCCCCTCCTGTTCCCCCCTCCCTTGTTCCCCTCCCCCGTCCCCGTCCCCCTCCCTCTCTACTTAACCGTAGTATCTCCAAGAACAAAATGAGCAGTCTAGGTACCCTGAAGATTATGTCCCTTAACGCCAGGGGCCTTAACACCCCTGAAAAAAGGTCTGCTGTCCTCAGAGAAGCGTCTAAGCTTAAAGCACAAGTCATTTTCATACAGGAGACACATTTCAGAGCACGAAACATCCCCAAATTTCAGAACGGAAGATATCCACACTCCTTTCATGCCCCATCCCCACTCAAAAAAACCAAGGGAGTCACCATTCTGATCGCCAAAAGCCTCCCATTCCAACTCTCTGCCCATCTAGTCGACCCCGAAAGGCGATACCTATTCATAAAAGGGCACATCCATAATAAGCCGGTGACGTTCGCTAATATTTACGCTCCTAACACTAGCCAAGTTCCCTTTATCAGGAAAGTAATAGACAGACTTATGCCATTTCACGAAGGAATCACCATTCTCGGAGGCGATCTTAATGTCCCCCTCTGCCCTAACCTTGACTCCTCAACTGGATCCTCTTCTCTGCCATTTTGCACCCTCCGCCAAATTAAAAATCAACTGCACCTGTTGTCCCTACATGACACCTGGAGAACCCTTAACCCTGACTCCAAAGACTACACCTACTTCTCCCCTCCTCATAACAAATATTCCCGTATCGATTATTTCTTCCTCACTCAATCGGACCTGACCTACCTCCAAAACACCTCCATAGAGCCTATGTATATATCAGATCACCACCCCATCACTATGACCCTCCGCTTTCGCAACTCTGAACAGAGACACAAAAGCTGGAGACTAGACCCACAGCTTCTTAGCAATCTGGCGAGTAAAGAAACCTTACAGTCGACACTAACGGAGTATTTCACACTCAATTCCTCCTCAGAGACGTCTGCCTTAACTCGGTGGCTGGCGCACAAATGCGTTATAAGAGGCAAATGCATTTCCTTATCTTCACAACTGAAAAAAGCAAGACAGGCTACTATTTTTTTTTTTTTCAACAATGTTTTTATTGATGTTTAGGTATACAACATAGGGAAAGGGAAGTGGGATATTATTCATTGTTGATACAAAATGTAGCGGTATACAAATATAACATAGTGTAACAATGCAAAGAGCGGACAATATCGTGGTGTATAATACATTGGAGTAAGGACAAAGTACAGTCTACTTAAATAGTACATAGTTATGATTCAGGGTTATGTAATTCATTTATTAAGTCATTGGATAGAGGAAAATATATCTATGAAATACAGAGAGGAATGTTACCAAATTTCCCAGTTTTTGATATATTTGTTATAAGATAGTGAGTTAATTGCTAGTGCTGTTTAGATTTATTCTCTCAATGGTTTCTGAGATGTTGGGAGCTGTTTGAGATTTCCATTTGGATACAATCATAGATCTTGCTGCTAGGAGTATGTGTGTGACCACTGTACGAAATATGGGTGGGTGGTTTTCTATTCCGATGTTCAGCAGTGCCAATGCTGGGTTTGGACGTTTGATAATTCCTGTACGACTTGAGATTAGTTGAAATATTCTAACCCAGTAGCTTGTTAGGGAAGGGCAATCCCACAGTACATGCATCAGATGTCCTACCTGTCCGCATTCCCTCCAGCATAGATCCGAATAGTTTGGGTCAATTTTTGCCATTCTATACGGAGTGTAATACCACCTATTTGTAATTTTAAGCGTCAATTCCCAGTGGGAGGTGCAGTGAGATGCATGGGATATTGCGTTGAGGGCTTTTTTCCATATTTCTTGTGGGTATGTGATCCCTAATTCTCTTTCCCATTTTTCCATACATGCGGACTTTGTGAAACCTGGTGCATTTTGTAAAATATCATAAAATAGGGATATTCCTTTAGTTGTGGGGTTCATATCGGTGAAGTAGCTCCATGCTTTGGGGTGTGCAAGGAGGTTTTTATATGGGTGGTATGTTAGGAAGTGCCGAATTCTCATATTATTATTATTATTATATACATCGTTCGGTAGTTTAGATTATATTCATCCTTGATGGATTCTAGGTTTTTGACTTCAGATTGGTTGTAGAGTTGGCTAACTTCCTTTATCCCCGCCGAGATTAGGGTGAGGTATCTAACATGGGGATCATATGTTCAAATATCTGGATTGGTGTGTTGAAAATAGCCGTCATATCCTGGGCGTTGTTTTTAGTGGATAGGTGCCTCCATGCCATGATGGATGCTTGTGTTGTCAGTGGGAGTGATTTGAGATCCCATTTATTCCAGAGATCCCCAATTAATAACCATGTCATGTTGCATGCTGGAGCTAGTGCTGCTTCGATTTCAACCCACAGAGGTGTTTCTTCTACCCCCATCCACTTTCTTATTTGGGCAAGTTGTGATGCCCAGTAATAATTTTGTAAAATTGGTAGCCCAGCTCCTCCTGCGTATTTCTTTTTGGTGAGAGGGAGACTTGTACATCTCGCTCTCTTCCCTGTCCAAATGAATTTGTGGAGTAGTTTTTGCAGAGGTCTAATTTGTTTTATTGGGAGATGTATGCAAATGTTCCTAAATAGGTAGATTATCTGTGGCAGTATGGTAATTTTAAACGCTGCAAGTTTACCTCCCCATGAAAGATGAAAGCCTGATAATCTATCTAGTTCTTGGGTGATTTTGTTTGTCAGGGGGTGTATGTTGAGTGGGATCATTTTGGAGAGTGGAGATATGATGTTAATCCCTAGGTATTTGATTCCCTTGGATGTCCATGGGAAGGGGACCTGTGCCATAAGTTTGAGTTTGTCTGCTGGTTTGATTCCCAGATTAAAAATTTCTGATTTGGAGGTATTCACCTTGTAGTATGAGATATTACCAAATTCTTTTAGCAGTTGGAGCGCAGCTGGCAGGGATTTTAGGGGATTGGAGAGTATTAGTATTATGTCATCCGCAAACAGGCTAATTTTATGTGAGATGTTCTGTATGTGGATTCCCGTAATATCCCCTGATGTTCTTATAGCTTCTGCCAATGATTCTATGATGAGGTTGAAAATTAAAGGAGATAACGGGCAACTTTGGCGTGTGCCATTAGTTATTTGGAATGGTTTAGATAATATGCCTGACGTATAGACCTGCGCTGAGGGTTTATCGTATAGCGCCAGTATGGCGGATCTAATCCATCCCAAGAGGCCAAATTTGGTTAGAACTTGCTGCATGAATAGCCAGTGAACCCTATCGAACGCCTTCTCTGCGTCCAGGGCAAGGAGCAGAGAAGGCGTTCGTTTTTTATCTGCAAAATCGATTATATTTATTATGCGTCTAACCCGCATCTGAGGTCTGTCTCCCTTCCACAAACCCTGTTTGATCTTTTTTAATTAGTGTTGGGATAAATTTCATTAGTCTTTTGGCTATGAGTTTCGCTAGGTCTTTGGTGTCCGAGTTTAGCAAAGATACTGGTCTAAAATTAGCTGGGGTTGTTGGGTCTTTTCCCGGTTTGGGGAGGGTGACCACATATGCCTTTAGCATTTCGGGGGGTAGGGCGGACTTTTCAATGGAGTTGTCAAATACTTGTATTAGGTGGGGAATTAGTTCTTGGTGGTAAAGTCTGTAGTACTCATTTGGGAATCCGTCAGGTCCGGGTGATTTATTTAATGGGAGTTGATTGATTATGTGTTTTACTTCTGGAATGGTTAGGGGTTTGTTTAATTCTTCTAATTGGTCCGTTTGAAGTGTCGGAAGTTTTATTTTGGATAGGAAATTTTGGATTCCTTCTAGGGTCAGTTGAGATGTGTTTGGATCGTCTTTCAGGTTATAAAGCGCACCGTAGTAGTTTGCAAATTCGTCTGCTATAGCCTGGGGATGAGTTATTTTTTGTGGAGGGGTATTGGTGTATAAATGTTGTATTCTGGCTTTAGTTTGTTTAATTTTAATCTGATTGGCTAGGTGTTTCCCTGCTTTGTTTGCCTGTGAATATGTTGTCATTCTAAGTTTTCGCAGGAGTGTGTCATGTTGTTCTGCTAGTAATTCCCTAAGTTGGTTTCTCAGGGTCCCTAGGGAGTTTGACACAGTCTTTGTGGTCTTTTGTTTGTTTAATGCCTCTAAGTCATGAATATCAGTAAGTATTTTTTTGACCTTGGCATTATAGGCCCTTTTTCCTATGGAACCCTGCTGAATGCAAATGCCCCTCATAAAGGCCTTGTGTGCATTCCACAGGGTTTCTGCATCTGGTACTGAATGCAAATTCAATTGGGAAAAGTCTTTTAGGTTCTGGGAGATAACCTTCGCGTACATTGGATCCTGAAGGATCTTGGTATTACATCTCCAGATCCAGGCTCTGTTCTTCAGGGTCTCCTCCTCCACTACTATCGCAATAGGTGCGTGATCTGACCAAGTGATGTCGCCAATAGTGGAGGAGGATACCCTCTGAAGCAGCTCCAGATCTGACACAAACATATCAATTTGTGTATAAACTTTATGTCTAGGAGAATAAAAGGAATAGTCCTTTTCTGTGCTATGCATGCATCTCCAAATATCATACAAGTTTTCTCTGTGTAATACCTGGTTGAGGGAGATCATTTTCCCTTTGATACCTGAGGAAGAGTCCATAAGGGGGTCACCCGTTAAGTTGAAGTCCCCGCAGATCAGTAAATTACCATACCTGGTTTGAGGAAGTTTCTTGAACAGTCTATTCAGGAACCTGATCTGGTGGGAGTTGGGTGCATAAACATTCACCAAAGTCATGGGGAGTTCATTGATATCACATTCTATGATTATGAACCTTCCTTCCGGATCCAGGGAGGAAGATTTCAATTTGAAGGTGACAGTGTCTTTGATTGCCAACATTACTCCTCTCTTCTTCTTTTGGTTGTTGGCCAGGAAGATATGTGGAAAACTTCTGTGGTTACATTGGGGATGATCTTTAGCCAGATTATATCTGCTTTCGCTAGTTGTGCTTCTCTCCATAGTGAGTATCTTTTGGCCGGGTTGTTAAGCCCATTGGCATTGAGGGATAGGAGTTTAATGGTCATTGGAAGAATGAAGGGTTAATCAGCTCCTGTAGCCCAATGCTTATGTGCCATTTAGGACCGTAGTACTGTGCTTTGGAGTGCAAACTCGATATTGCCGCAAATAAATCATTATAAAACAAAAAATTATAAAAAGAGGACCTCAAACATGGTCCGTTAACAGACTGTTGTAAAACAAGTATTGGGGGCCACTGGATAGTCCGGTTATCCTTGGCCTGGGACTGGATATATGTCTTCTTGAGATGTGTTTATCAGGTACCTCCCTTCATCAGTTTTTTCTTTGCAGGTCTTTTCCTGGAAACTGTTTGCCATTCTCTTTCGAGGTGAGCCGGAGATTCCATAGATAGTGGAGTTGTAGTGTTTCCTGGGAGTATCCCCCATTTTTGTAGTAGGTTGATGCCTTCATCTAGCTCTGTCACCGAGGAATTGCTGCCATTGTGAGTGATCAGTAAGGTGGCAGGGTACTTCCATTTATGTGGTATTGAATGATTTCTGAGGGCTTTGGTTATTGTCACCAGGTTTTTGCGTCTCAGCATGGTGTGTCTGGACAGGTCTGGAAGCATCTATAGATTAGCATGTTCTTCCGTTAAGGTCTTTGCTCTCCTGAAGGCTGTTAGGATTGCTTCTTTTGACTGATAGAAGTGCATTTTTAGTAGGACATCTCTTGGCATGTCTGCAGCTATAAATGCCGGTTTGGGTAGTCTGTGAATTCTATCGATCGTCAGTTCTATTGCTGGCATTGAGGGAAGTAGTTTAGTAAAAATGTCTGTGACATTGGATTGCAGTTGTTGTTGTTGAATACTCTCCGGAATTCCCCTTAATTTAATATTGGACCTTCTGGACCTGTCCTCCAGGTCTGCGATCTTAGATTTGAGCCATTCAATGTCATCTGTGTGACTGTCATGAGCATCAACCATTGTATTGAAGGATGTTACATAGCTTTCCATATTCTGTTCAATGGATGATACTCTGTCTCCTATTTCCTGTATATCCCTGGAAAACTGTTTCATACACTCTTTGAGGTCTGTTTGCAATGAGGTTCTCAATGACAGCAGCATGTTTTTGAGAGTGCTATCAGAAATAGGCTGGCCCGTAGTTGGGAACAGGGATATAGGGTCCGCCGTTGCTTCGGCCGTACTCGAGGCCGGGGCTTCATTGCGGCCTAGTTCCATGCCCGCTTCAGGGTCATCCTCGTGCTCCCTGCGGGGTTTATTTTTGACGGGACTCGACGTTGAGGGTGATGAGGAGCCTGAGGAATCCCCGCTATCTGTGTTTCCTACCTGTGCGTTAGGAAGAGATTTGCCTCCCACGCTGCTGGAGCTGAAGTGTTGCGAGCGTGTGACTCCGCCATCTTGCTGCGGCCTTCTGCCTGCCGGCTGGAAGAAGCTTGCCAATTTATGGACTTGGGTCTGGTGTTTCTTTTTGCAGGTCATCCCTCTAGACTCCTGATCACTTCTGCAGTCGGTGGGTGATGTTGTGGTGAACGGATGTACCGGATCGTTGCTCTGTCCCGGGTGGCCTTGCGGAGCTCCTACTTCATGCAGCCATACGCTCCGCAGGTCGCCACGCCCCTCCAAGACAGGCTACTATTGAGGCACTAATCACGCAAGTGCGTACTCTAGAAGCCTCTCATAAACGTAGTAAAGCTGAATCTGATTATGCTGCCCTGGTACTGGCAAGGTGAGCTCTGTTGGAGGAATTAGATAGACAGGTAAAAGACCAAATTCCGAAAAGTCCCGTTCAACTTCAAGGAGGCATCAATTCCCACACAGTTACCATCGACGAACCAGGCCCCACTCGACCCCGTAAAACACAAGGCTTTCCATCAATAGTTATCGACGTCAGGATAGTACACCCAAGACTCCCACTGACCCCACGGAACCCTTTAACATATCCAACCTCATTATGAGTTGCTTGACAACACGTTACAGAAGACAAAAGAATTAAAAGTCAGGGCTGGACAATCACGGGAAAATGGAGATTCATCGGACCGGTTCTCGAAAGGTGAGAACAAGCGAACCAGTATCTTTTCAAACCATCAATCGTATTTAAAGGAAAAATGGACAGATAGATTAAGGAGGTTGTCTCGAGTGGAACGGTCATGGTCCCGTCGTATTAGTCTAAGTCGAAATGATGCAAATACTCTCCGAAGATCTCATGCGTGAAC
>BLSH010384558.1:0-12065 GCA_018402905.1 Glandirana rugosa | reverse complement strand
TACTACACCCGAAACTCGTAGAGAACGCCCTCCCAACTAACTAGTCAACGAAATAACTTCTGAGCATGATCCACACCCCGATTCAGAACAAATTTATCGAACATTTTCAGTAACCCATCAGGTAGACCCGGACCACTAAAGGGTAAACCATCCCTACGATACTAAACATTATGGAGAAAGAGTCTTTAGCCCCACAATTCACACAGTTCAACCCCAAAACGTTCCCATCCCTCCAAATAAAACCCAACAACAAAAAGAAAATCACACACCCCCAAGAGATTGCAGATGAGTTTGCGGAATACTACAGTTCCCTGTATAACTTACGAGAAGACAAGTCCACTCACCAACCAACAGAAAGGGAAATACAAGAATTCCTAGACAAAATAAACCTCCCTACCCTTGCAAAACCCCAACTTGACACACTTAACACCCCGATTTCTGAGAAAGAGGTATTACAAATCATAGCATCCCTACCAAATGGGAAATCACCAGGCCCAGATGGACTACCCAATGACTTTTACAAGCTATTTAAACAAGACTTAGCCCCACACCTAGTACGAGTCTTCAATAAAGCAACTGATCAATCAACCCTCCCGCAAGAGATGCTCAAAGCCCACATCATCACCCTACCTAAACCAGGAAAGGACCCCACATCCCCAGCAAATTTTAGGCCTATCTCTCTATTAAATTCAGACTTGAAAATCCTAGCAAAACTAATAGCGAAATGTATCATGACCATCCTACCCCTATTAATACAAAAAGATCAAACAGGATTCATCGCAGGGCGTCAAACGTCAGACGCAACTAGGAGAGTTATAAACATCATGGACCAGGCTGAAAAAACAGGAACGCCTTCTCTGCTTCTAGCTTTGGATGCAGAGAAGGCATTCGACAAAGTGCATTGGCTATATATGAACAAAACCCTACAGAAATTTGGATTTTCAGGCAATATCCTCTCCACTATCCAAGCTCTGTACTCGTGCCCCTCAGCACAAATGTATGGCTCAAACACCCTCTCCAAACAATTTAATATTACTAACGGAACGAGACAAGGGTGCCCCCTTTCTCCCATCATTTTCAACCTAGTACTAGAACCCCTGGCTGAAGCAATTCGCTCAAACCCCTCAATAACAGGTTTTAACATCCGAGGCAGACAACATAAAATTAGTCTGTTCGCAGATTACATCATATTATTATTGACAAACCCAAAGAAATCACTTATTTCGGCGTACCACACACTACAACAGTTCAGCAAAATCTCCTATTACAAAATAAATACAACAAAGTCCACCATATTAGATCTCGACATGCCCCCGCCCATTATACAGAGCTTCAAATTTCAATTCCCATTTACATGGGAACCAAACAGCATAAGATACCTAGGTAAACCCACTAATAGTAAAAATATCAAACAACCTCTCTTCTGCATCAAAACATGAAATATCCTGGGGAGGCAGACTAGCGGCAGTCAAAATGAACATACTCCCCCAAATACTGTACATCCTTAGAGCACTCCCAATTCCCCTACCGAAACACCAACTGATTAAATTTAAAAATATCATAAAAAAAATTCATTTGGCAGGGCAAAAAGGCAAGATGTGCAGAAACCGCACTTACGAAACATAAATCAATAGGTGGAGCAAGCATGCCAGATCTAGTTGACTACTACTGGGCAGTACACTTAGAACAACTTAAATACTGGTTCCCAAAGGAGGAAACCCCCCTATGGGTAGAGATAGAAAAAAGTGTATCAACCACTACAGACCTCAGAAACATTCTACTGATTGAGAACTGGAAACCAGGAGACCTCTCCCACTTCACACTCCCAATGAGAGCAACGATACTGGCTTGGAGACAAATATCCAAACAATTTAACAAATCCGACACAACAACCACAATCCCCACACCCCTAGAAGTACTGGACTCAATGATTCCATGGCTCAGTACAAAACCCTTAAGAAATTGTAAAATACGAAACATCCAACAACTACACGACAGTAGAGGAGTCAAAATACAAACGCAGTTGATGGAGGAATTTCACATCCCTCAACAACTCTACAACGTAACCCTCATAACACAATTCCTCAAAAACCACCCACTAAAGGACACTAAGGTAAACCCAAAGATATGGAACTATTTATCTAACACAAAAAGTGAAAAAAAAGGGATCAGCATGTTTTACAATACCCTAAATGAAAAAAAGACATTTGGCAAAACAGGGCCAATGACAAAATGGGAAAAAGATCTTCAATGTACATTTACAAACGACCAATGGAAGACAGCCATTGCCTCCATTGAGAAACTCTCACACTGCACCTCACACTGGGAGATGTCCTTAAAAATAAGAAGCAGATGGTACCTTACGCCACACAGGATGGCTAAGTTCTCGCCTGACCGCTCCCCATCATGCTGGAGGGAATGTGGTCAGGTGGGAAACCTGCTACATGTATTATGGGAATGCCCAGCTCTAACGAGCTTTTGGAACTCAGTGTTCAGACAATTTTAAACATAGGTATAGACACATACCCCCCTATATATAGGCCGGTGGCCACACATACTCTACTGGCAGCAAGATCACTAATACTTCAGAAATGGAAGAACATTGACACACCAGCCATCTCTGAGGTCAAAAAATTAGTGGATATAAACTTAACATACGAGAAACTTTTGGCTTTCAATTCATTATCGTACAAAAAATGGCAAGATACATGGAGTTGTTGGTCAAATATTAGAGTGCACTAATGGTAAACATGAAAGAACTGGAGTACCTAAATAATAAAATGAAGTAAGAAAATACTCTGTAATCCTTCCCCTCTTACCCCTCATACCCCCTCTCTCTTTCTTTTGTACCCCCTAATCCTATCCCCCCTCTTACGTTACAATGCTCGCAAACTATTGTAGTCCCACAAACACTTCAATAACTGTTAATTAACTGCTAAATCTCTGTTTGTTTACCTATATTGTATCTGACATTGTTTCTTCGCAACAAGTGATATTCCAATGGTTTGCACCATACTCTGTTATGCTTTAAACTCAATAAAAAATATTATTAAAAAAAAAAGTATCCTGTTCTCTTTTTTTGATTCCTTTGTGTGAAATATCTGGTATTCCTGCCAGTTCATCAGCAGGAGAACACACCATGGACAGTTCTCCAGCTGTGCTGGAAACTTAGCCTGCTCTCCTCCAATGATCAGACATGTCCTGACAGCCTCCCCTTGCACAGCCTTTCACTTGGAAGATCAGTGTGCTGTTGCTCCCCCCCCCCCCATATCTTATACAGCTGAGAACAGAGGGAACAGAGGGAATGGGACCATGTATTAAAAGGGGAGAACAGGTTATTTATAATGTTTTTTTTAGATCTATATACAAATGTTTGCCTTTCATTTCAATTTTAAACTTAATGCATTGTTTTACAAGGTGATTGTTTACAATCACTTTAACTTAAGGGACCTTGTTTTTTTACACGTCAACTATATGAATCTTTTCTTTATATTATCTTTAATCTTTCAATTTTAAGTATCAGAGGAATTCAGGCAATTTGCATGGCAATGTGTAATACAGATTTAGTTAATATTTCAGTATATGAAATACAATTTAAACACAAGTAGTCAATAACATTTTAATAGTAAGAAAACATTTTTTATTCATTCCCTTCGTAAAATGTGCATCTCAGGAATTTGGCATTTCATCTTTCTGTATTGAAATCATCTTTAATTATAGACAAACTAATGTCACAGATATAGATATTCAGCCAGAGACTTTGTTCTACTCACAACCTCAATTCTCACAGTCTTGCCTCCACTTTCTTGTTACAGCAGTTGTGCAAGGTGTCTAGAAGTAACTGTTATTCAATTGGGCATTAGCGTTAGACTCAGTGCACTTTGTAATCAGCATTCAGCAAACTAAATGTTCTGACGTACCCTTTTCTCCCTCTGCAGTATAGGTTTGTGTGAGGCCACTTGGGGTTTGGTGGCTGAATGTAGCATTTTCACAAATTCCCCTGCACAAATAAAAAAAAGTCACAGATGATAACATGGGCGATACAGAGATAATAGGATGATGTTATTGTGCGGGATTGAATGAAAAGTAATGCCTCCATGTTTAGTAACTTGGTGGTAATAATTTAATAAATTAATCACAGACACATTTTTAGAATATGCTTTTAAATACAGTATGTATATTCATCTTTTCTATATATTCAGATAACTAAATACTTTTTCCAAACAATAGGCATATTTTGTGCAGTCATAATGTATAAAGTTCACACAGAGTTTTCCAAACCATGAAAGCATTCGCAGCTTTTTCACTGGGTGCATATTGATGTCCACGAAAGTCTTCTTTCAGGTTTGTAGAAAGATGGATGTCACACAGCATGACTCCTAAACTCTATGATGGTTGCATTGGGGTGGTAAAGTTTGGCATCTGAATTGTTTCTGTAGTAGTAAACAAATTTGTGGCCTAGTATTGTTGTATTGCAGAATACTATTACATTTGTCCCTTAACATACTCTTTAATCATTGTGTTAAAGCTTTTAACATAATAATAAAATGTACTGATCTAACTGTTATGCCAAGTTTCGGGAGATCAACGTGGATGGCAAATTCTGCATTGGACAAAACCATTGCTAGTTTTCCAATGGAAGCCTATTTTTTTTTGTTGAAAGGTGAATCTTTGTGTTGATATTTCATGGACTCATTTTGTACTGGTTCATATTGGTGGAACCACATGTAGCTCCAACTCCCTGAGGAGCTGCTGGCTTGTTTGGTTCTCATGCTTTTCCCAGTGCTTCATCCAGCTTTAACTGCACCCAACAACAAACTTGCACATTAGGGCAAGGACAAGCCCTGCGAAAGGAACAAATAAAGAAGAACACTAATTGCATGGTGACCTATCTTATAGTGCCTAGTCCCTATCCACACCACCGGCTAGTGGAAGAACAAGGCATGACCCCCTTACCCTATAGTTGGAGCTCTCATTCTCAATGTGAGAGTATTTGTATTCAAAGGGAACAGCTTAATGTGTTCTGAGTAGATTCTCCTAATGGTAGCAAAGTTCAAGGCAGACAGCAGATCTAATGAAAGAAAAGTGTGGCCAAATGGCCTCTCATCACCAATGCTGGTCAGCAGTCTGTTCCTGGGATTCCAGTTGAGAAGTCATGCTACAGAGCACAGGTTCCACTGTTAAGCATGTGCTGTCTCCCTCCATAGGGCAAGTATCAGGCAAGATCTATGGAGTTCTCTTTTGTGCTTTCATTACTCAGTATGGGCTGTCTAGGCTCTCCCATTCACTCTGCGTGTGTCACGTTTCCACTCTGCACTCTATAGCTCTTTCCAGGCTCTGCACACTTTAGCTCTCTCTTTCAGCAACACACAACAGCCATGTCCTTTCTGCTCTGCAGCCTTGTGGTCCCTTCTCCTCTCCCTAGTGGGGGCTCTCCTCCTCTTTCTTGTCCCAGTAGGCAAAGGCTAAATCTGGCCACAAGAAGGCAGACAATTCCAGTCCTGCTCTTCTATGGGATACAGCAAAATGACCACCCCTCCTCCTGTACTGGGGACACTTTCTGGTGCCCAGGGTGGGACCAAACATCCAGCCAGGGCTACACATATTTCACATCCTGTCACTAGGCTGGCAGATGTCTAATCTCTCAGTTTCCATCTTAGTCTGCAGTGCCAATCTAAGTGGTATATAAGGTACAAAACAGCTGAAGTGTTTTGGCGAGCAAGTGCCTTGGTCACAGCTCAACATACAGACATAAAATGAACTGATATATAGTGATAGAAAACCTGTAATCATCCACCCCCTTATTAGCATATGAACAGCACCTGGGTGCATAGAGCAGCAAACAGCTCATGTTGCAAATGTGGGGGTGGGATAACAATACAATGGTAAAATCTCATGGAAAAACATCAACTGCAAACATGAAATATGCATAAACATATATGGTAGCGTATAGAGGATCCAGCTATATATAGAAAAAGACAAACAAAAAATCTCAACAAGGAGTCATCAACTGCACATGCTAGTATAGGGAGATAATGTCCAGAAAAATTTAAATGATGATGTCCCATAAGGGATACCCGAATAAACCTGTAGGAAAATGTACAAAACCAGATATAGACATGTACAAAAAAGCACAGGAAGGTTAGTATAAAGAATTACTCAAATTGTAAAATATGGAGAAATGTCATATATAAATACTAACCTATCCTGTTTTGAAATTGAATAGACAGATCTGAAAACACATTACTTTTGAAGAGGAAACTCTCCTTACTTCAGAAAAAGATCCACATCATATTTGTGGTTCATTCCCATTGGAAGCCTGGTGCAGAGGTGATAGATCCACCAGACCTCTCTTTCCAGTAACTTCCAGTGGGTCTCACCACCCATTAGGGGACACTCCAATGCATTCCAAACCACAAAATGTAAAAAATTTCATATTACCCCATGGGTGTATTTGAAATGTTTGGAGACATTGGAGACATTGGAGAGTCTTCAATCATTGTAGGAAGCACCATGAAAATGCTTGCTAACGCGGGTGCGTAAGGGACGTTTAGTGCATTCAACATATTGCATGTTGCAATCTGTACAAATAATCTTATAGATGACTTCACTAGAACTGCAATTAATGTAGCTTTTAATTGAAAATTCTTTCTCAGTAACGCAAGATATCACCGATTTGTGGGTGGATTTGTGTAGATGACAAAATCTACATGTGGGGGTATCCCACATGTAGGATCCCTGGGTATGTAACCAAGTCCTTTTCACTTTTGACATGGAGAAAACGCTGGGGGGCAAAGAGTCGCCAATCATCTGAGAGCATTGGCTTGAAAACCTGCAATCTCTTTATAACAACCTAGCTATACCCTCATCAACATACAATACAGGTAAAAATTTGGAGATAAGATTGGTAATTTTGTGATATTGACGTGAATACCTAGTGACAAAAGTAACCATGTCACTTTTCTCATGTTGTGATCCCCTAGTAGTATGCTGTACGTTAACAACAGGACAAGATCCATGCCCACTGTCAACTGTCAGAGCATTCTCCTCCATTCCAGCAGAAGGAAAGGTATTCCCTCGACTAGGAAGAAGGGAAGCGCTGTCCCTCCGAGAGGCTATGTGTAGGGCTCTGTCTATCAGGGATTGGTTGTACCCTCTATGTAACAGCCTATTGGTAATGTTGATGCATTCCTTTTGAAAAAGCTCAGTAGTGGAGCAATTGCGTTTAGCCCTGATAAACTCACCCACTGGGACCGCTCTGAGTGTATGGGCAGGGTGACAGCTGCTGGTTAAAAGAATGGAATTTCCTGCACATTCCTTTCGGTATGTGCATGTGTATATGTTGCCAGAAACAGCAGGTCCAAAAAATTGATCAGCCACATTTCTCTCATCACGGTCCCAAATCAGTATCAGGTCATCAATATTGTGACCATAATCCTTTTTTTTTTTTAAAAGGTATTTTATTAGTTTTGCACATTAACAACAACACCATTCCATGAAAAGCATTATCCATTTTACAAATATTGCAAGATACATTTGTAGGAATAGTACATCAGAGTCTTTAGGAATATCAAACAGTAAAAAAGAAGAAAAAAAAACCCCAAAACCCCCTCCCCCCACCCCCCAAAACCAACCAAAAGAAAAACCGCTGGCAACGAGACCAAGTTAGCTGACAAGGCCATACTCCATTCCCTGAAAAGGGACAAAGGGGCGGGTTGTGGAGAGACCTCCACAAAAGGCGCAACAGCACCCTCTAGGGGCTTCTACAGCTTAATGTGTTTCACCATCTATAGCATATATTCAGGCACTACACATCTAATTCTCCTGATACTGATGAAATCCATTCTGACCATATTTTATCAAACTTCTTAGTACATCCCCTCGCTGCATAGGTCAGCTTATACATAGGTAACACTCTGTTGACTAGTTCTATCCAGAATGTTATAGAGGGGGATTCTGTTTTTTTCCAGCAAAGGGCAATTGCCTTTTTTGCATAGAAAAAAGTATTCTGACCAAAGTCTTGCGCATAACCCCAAGGAGACACCTAGCCGGGTTACAAATATTGGGTAGTCCCAACTTCTCTTCCATTAATGCAGTGACCTGGGACCAGAACAGTCTCACGACGGGGCATGCCCATGTCATGTGAAAAAAATCTCCCCGATCGGCAGGGCACCTATGGCATCCAGGGGATTCAGTCCGTCCCATCATGTAAAGACGGGCAGGTGTAAAGTATATTCTATGCAAAAAATGAATCTGTATTAGTCTATCCCCTGCAGCTATAACCGTAGTTACTTGATTACCCAAGACCTCTTCCCAGATGTCATCCTGTATTTCTGGTATGTCAGTCTGCCATTGCATTCTAAGCCTGTCCACCCTGGGGGTATTTAGGGAAATCAGTCTTATATAATACCTGGATATCAACTTAGAATGGTCTGCCTCATAGAGTAGGGCTTCCAACACCGAGGGCCTAAGCTGCACCCCCCTTAGTCCGAATTGGGCCGCCACTGCGTGCCTTAACCGAAGGTATGCAAAAAAATAAGTGTTGGGAAATCCAAATTCAGCTCTAAGCGCCTCAAAGGATTTGAAAACCCCCTCCGAAAAGAGTTGATGAGCATATTTTATACCCAGTCTGGTCCACCTTGTTACATCCTGTAGTTGGGCTAACTCCGCTAGGCCATCATTGAACCAGAGAGGGGCATTAGGTGACAGAGCTAAGGAAGAGGCTCCCATCTTCTTATTACATATATGAAAGATTTTATATGCCACTTTCAATGTCTCCGCCCCTTCATTTGGGTATGGACCATTTTGATATAGGAGGTTAATCAGCGCTTCATATGAAGAAATTACTGCCGCTTGCGCCGTCACCAATGCATTATCAATGTCTGGAAAAAAACAGGCATGTATGTGCGTCAGTTGGGCAGCCCAGTAGTAGACCTGGAGGTCTGGAAGTGCCAGCCCCCCTCTATGTATTGGTAATTGGAGTGTTTTTAAGGAAATTCTGGGTGGGCGAGATGCCCACAGGAAGGAGGAGACCAGTTGGTTTATTTCAGTAAAGATTTTTTTAGGTATATACACCGGAGAGTGCCAGAGGATATACAGGAATCTGGGGAGAAACACCATTTTAAATATGTTGATCCTCCCCAAGAGATTCAGCGGTAAATTACGCCAGGTGGCGAGGGAATTTTTTAATCTATGGATCATGGGGTACAGATTATTATTCAGGTAAGTTTTGAGGGGGAGTTGCACTTCCACACCCAGATACCTAAATTTGTTGATCACCTGGAGCTGTATCTGGGGAGGGAGATCGGGTTTAAATATCGGGTCTATAGGAAAAACACTGGATTTGCCCCAATTGACCCTAAATCCTGAGAAACTTCCGAACCTTATTATTATTTGCAAAGCTTGGTGAAGTGAATCCCCCGGGTCTGCCAGGTAAAGGAGCATGTCATCTGCATATAAAGATGTTTTTTCTTCAAGGCCATTAATCTTGCATCCCTTAACTGCATCATCCTGTCTAAGCAGGGCCGCCAGGGGCTCAATGGCCATGGCAAATAGGAGGGGGGACAATGGACACCCCTGCCTAGTGCCACGGAACATTGGAAATGGGTCGGTGATAGAATTATTTACCCGGAGGCGTGCCACCGGGTTTGCATACAACAATCTGACCCACGTTAGGAACCTGGGGCCAAACCCAAATCGCTTAAGAGACTCAAATAAATATACCCATTCTATAGAGTCAAACGCTTTATGCGTATCGAGGGACACTACAACCCTGGTATCCGGGTTCGGCCCTTCCACTTGTAAATTTGTAAAAAGCCTACATAGGTTAATAGCTGTGGAACGACCTGGGATAAAGCCCGTTTGATCAGGGTTAATAAGGTGTCCTATAACCGAGTTCAGTCTCCTGGCGAGGACTTTGGCTAATATTTTGGCATCCACATTTATCAGGGATATTGGCCTATATGATTCACAACACTTAGGGTCTTTATTCGGTTTTAGGATTAAAACTATTAATGCCTCAGTAAGCGATGGTGGTAAAGTTCCCATTTCATACGCTGCTTTGTATACCTCTAAAAGTCTAGGGGAGAGATATTCAGCATAAGCTCTGTACCACTCAATTGGATATCCATCCAGTCCCGGTGTCTTATTTGCTTGAAAGGAGGCAATCGCACCATCAATCTCCTCTACAGACAGCGGACGCTCCATGTCCTCCGCCTCCGCAGACGATAGAGTAGGCAACTGGACCCTGTCAAGATATGCCTCCAATTCGGACTGATGGTATTCCACCTTGGAGGTATACAGCTCTGAGTAAAAATCAAAGAAAACCTTCGCAATGTCATCTGGGGCCGTTTTAAGTACCTCAAACTGGTTCAGTATACACGGTATAGATGTGGGGGGAAGATCAATTTTAGCGAGGTAAGCAAGAATTGTACTATTTTTGTCCCCAAACTCAAACAATCTTTGTCGTTGATAAAGTAATTTATTTTGAGTCTGTTCTATGAGAACCAGATCCAACTGCCGCATTGACTCCTTCCATAATTGATAGTTGGCCGAGGTGGGATTCCTTATATATTCTATTTCCCCTGTCTCCACTGCTTCCTCATGACTACGTACCTTCCAGGCCCTATCCTTCCTAAGGTGTCTAATCACTCCCGCAATAGAGCCCCTAAGGGTGGCTTTGAATGCATCCCATGTCACTCCCAGGGCAGTACCACGGGTATTTGTTGCCCAGTATGCAGATATGTCTTTGGCCGTGGTTAGAAAAAAGGGTTCCTCCTTCAGCCACAAAGGGCTGAGTCTCCACAAAGTGTATCCTCTAGCGGGCAACAAACTTAGTTGGATAAGCATCGGAGAATGATCTGAAATGGCTCTAGGAAGGTAAGAAACTTCCATAACCCGGGGAAGGAGATCAGTGGACACAAGCCCCATATCTATCCTTGAGAGGGACTGGTGCGCAGGAGAATAACAGGAGTACTCTCTCAGTTGCGGATGTTTAGAGCACCAACAGTCCACCAAATTATAATTGTTCAGAGATGCAGCTAGTGGGGATTGTGTCCCTGTTTCAGCTTGATGCCTATCCAACTGAGGAGAAAGGGTTGTATTAAAGTCTCCCGCAATCAGCAAAGGGCCCTCCGCCAGCTGCAACACCGCGGCCATCACCGCATCCCAGAGGGCAAGTGTAAATGGGGGAGGGATATATATATATTCACAAATGTATATGAGTGATTATTGATAGTAAGAACCACTATAACATATCGGCCAAACGGGTCTGTTACAACATTCGTAATGGAGCAGCAGAGCGACTTGGCGATAAGAACAGATACTCCTCTTGCATAGTTTGAATATGTGGAGTGCAGCGTATGTGCCACATATGCCTTTTTGAGAGCCATTACCTTTGACCCCACCAGATGGGTCTCCTGTAAAAATATCAAATGGGGTTTGTACTTATTCACATAGTTGAATATCAGGGATCGTTTCACTCTAGAGTTCAACCCCCTGACATTCCAAGATAAAACTTTTAACTGTTGCGTTGCCATGGTAAGAGAAAAAAAGCAAATACATGTAACGTCCCTCCACCCCGCCCCTGCACAGCACAAACAATGGAGCAGAAAAACATTGCCATCGCATGAATGGATCTCCCCTGACCCTCATTTACCAGCGTAACACAAAACAATATTATAACATTACCCCCGAGAACAGTCCGTGTAAACAATCCCCCCACCCGGCTCATAATCCCCAAACGATTATGTGCTTAATCCCAAAACTAGTAATCCGCAAAGGGGAGTGATCAGTCGGAAACTGTCTGTTACAGTTGTACATGGTCCGGTCTTCCAGCTATTTTTTAGGAGATCAGGTTCAGTCTTATGTAACGATATATTCCCTCCCCCCCCCCCGGGAGCATATATATTCTGGAAACATAGAAAAATTGTTCAACTAAGAAAGAATTTATTATCCCCATGCCTGCCAAAGCGAGTGCTCCTCAGGAGTAGCCCAGATGTCTCAAGGCCCCCACTGCCTTTCAATCCGGATTCCCCCATATCCAGCAAAGAAGAAAAAAAAAAAAA
>BLSH010384557.1:171371-181651 GCA_018402905.1 Glandirana rugosa | reverse complement strand
GCTTGGGGAAAATTCAGTTACCCCTGGGCTTGAAAATCCGTGTTTTTACCGACATTGTTTCAGGACCGTTCACGATCTCCCGACGTTTTCCTTCATTTTACCCCCATTCTCATCCCGTTCACGGGATGTTTTTCACAGACAAGCGCAGCCGTTTGCCCACAGCCAACGTGGACAAGCTAACCTTTATTAAAATGAACCAGGCATGGATCCCACAAGACTTGTCTGTACCTTGTGCAGAATAAATATTTAGACCAGACTCACACAGCCATTCGTATACTTGCTTTTTTTGAATAGGCCTCAATATTTTGGGGGCTGCCCCAATTGTAAACAAACACCGCCACTTCCCCCTACACTGCCATGGTCACGGCCTAGTCAACCTCTAGGCTCCTACTCCACATCCACCCCCCTTCCCATTTTTTTATTTGATTTTAATTTATTTTCCCTATCCCCATTTTTTTGTAGGGCACTTGCCCTACTCTTACCCCCATTTTACTTCCTTTTGCAGCCCTCTAGCACTTGCCAGGACTTTGTTACAGCCATTTTTGTGCCTAAAAGTTCGGGTCCCCATTGACTTAAAAGGGGTTCGGGGTCCGGGATAACGTTCGGGCAACGTTCGATGCCGAACCCGGACTTTTTTCCAAAGTTCGTTCGGACCCTCCGAACCCGAACGTCCAGGTGTTCGCTCAACTCTAATCCTTGATCATTAGCCACTGACATGGTGAAAAAAAGCTAAGCTCCCCTGAGCCTGTCCTGGTGCCATGCTCACAGAGGTATTCATTGATGGCCATCTGCTGTGTGTGCAGCTGCTGCAGCATTGCCAATGTTGAGTTCCACCTGGTGGGCATATCACAAATGAGGTGCTTGTTGGGCAGGTTGAATTCCCGCTGGATGTCAGCCAGCAGGGCACTGGCATTGTATGAACGCCAGAAATGACCACAGACTTTTCTGGCCTACCTCAGGATATCTGGTAAGTCTGGGTACCTGGTCAAGAACGCTGTACCACCAAATTCAAGATGTGTGCCAAGCATGGAACAAGTGTCAATTGTCCCAGTCGAAGGGCAGAGAGAAGGTTGGTGCCATTGTCACATACAACCATTCCTGGCTTAAGCTGCTGTGGTGTCAACCACCTCTGAGCCTGCCCCCGCAGAGCTGAAAGAATATCTTCCCCAGTGTGACTCCTGTCCCCAAGACAGACTAACTCAATCATGGCATCTTTTAGTCTGACTGCTTGCATAGCCCCTTGAACGCTTAGGGAGCACTGCAGGTTCAGAGGACAATTCTGCAGAAGAGGCCACAGAGGTAGAAGAAGAGGAGGAGGTGGAGGAGGCGGATGGGGCAAAATCACCACCAGCTTTTTTGAGGTGTGGTGGCAGAACTTTTTCCAGAACTGAACCCTGTCCTGCATCCTTCCCAGCTGCCAGCAGAGTTACCCAGTGTGCCATGAAGGAAAGGTACCATCCCAGACCGTGCCTGCTGGACCACGAGTCAGCAGTAATATGAACCCTGCTGCTGACCGCACTGTCCAATGAGGCCAAAACATTGCCTTCCACATGAAAGTAGAGAGCTGGAATGGCCTTACGTGAAAAGAAGTGTCTTTTGGGAACCTGCCACTGTGGGACAGCACATTCCACAAATTTACAAAAGGGGGCAGAGTCTACCAGCTGAAAAAGCAGCAGTTGGAGTGCTAGCAATTTAGCCAAGCTAGCATTTAGATGCTGAGCATGTGGATGGCTGGGACAGTATTTCTTTTTATGGTTCAGCAACTGGGGTAGGGCTATTTGCCTGCTGAATTCATCTGGTGGTGTACTGCTAGCAGATTGGCTGCAAGTACTAGTTGTGGCATGCATCGTTACCTTCATTCCTCTCAATGCAGGTTTTGGAGAGGACTGCAGGTATAGTAGAGGCTGAGATCCCAGATGAGGAGCAAGGAGGAGTCCGCCTAGTTTTCTGGTGTGGGTTCTTCAGGTACTCTTGCCAACAGAATGCAGGGCTGGTCATCATATGTCTTGTCAAGACAGTAGTGCCCAAGTGGTTGGAATCCTGGCCGCGCTTGACCCACGTCAGACATAGATTGCAAATGACAATGGTGCTATCTACTGCACATGTGCTGAAAAATGCCCATACCAAAGAAATTTCGGAATTTGGCGGGGAGGCAGCAGTGCCCTACACCTGTGGAGCTCTGTGGTCTGATGCAATTGGGTGGCTGCCTTTAAGCTGGCCCCTGGAGGACATCTTACCTTGTTGGAGTTGGGCCTCCTCCTCACTTTCTCCTCTCTTCTCTCAGGCACCCAAGTACAGTCCGTGTCCTCATCATCCCCTCCCTCCTCATCACTGGAGCAAACTTGGCAGTATGCTGCAGCTGGGGGAACATGACTGCTAGTTTCTTGCCCTTTTGCAGCACCCCCTGTCTTTAGGCCCACACTACTCCCTTCCTCAACCTGGGAACCAACATCAGAGCTTTCAAACTGCTGCTCATCCTCCATGAGCATGTAACTGACACTATGGTCGAACAACTCAGGTAACTCCTCCGTGCATGATGGTGGGGCTACAGAAGGAGTAACTGTGGACAAGGATCCAGTGGAATAGGTCACTTTGTCAGATGCATTGGAAGGCAAACTTGTACAAGCCTGGATGACAGAGGATGAGGAGGATGAGGACGGCTTTGTTATCCACTCCACCAACTCTTCTGCATGTTGTGGCTCAATAGCTAGTCCAACAGAAGAAAAGAAGGACAAGCGTGAACTGCCTGCAGAGGGTGCACCACGTCTTTTCACTGAAGACATAGAGGCTGCTTGCCTTCTTTTTGTGGCCTGGGAGCATCTGCCTCTCCGTTGTGGCCTTCCTGACATGATGGATATTTTTTTTAACACCGCACTACACTTTACTATATACCATAAACCCCAGAATGCACTGATATATAGTGTACACTCAGTACGCTGCTTGTATATCTGGATACACTAAACTGTATATATTTGAAGACATCACGTCAAGTAGTGTGCTATATACCGTAACCGTAAATGCACTGATATATAGTGTACACTCAATACACTGCATCTATATCTGGATACGCTAGACTGTATATATTTGAAGACACCACGTTAAGTAGTGTGCTATATACCGTACACCCCCAAATGCACTGATATATAGTGTACACTCAATACTCTGCATGTATATCTGGATACACTAGACTGTATATATTTGAAGACAACACGTCAAGTAGTGTGCAATATACCGTACACCCCAAAATGCACTGATATATAGTGTACACTCAATACGCTGCGTGTATATCTGGAAACACTAGACTGTATATATTTTAATACACCAGGTCAAGTGTACTATATACCGTACGTACACCTCGAATGTACCGATATATAGTGTACACTCAATAGGCTACGTATATATATATATATATATATATATATATTTATATATACACTAGACTGTATATATTTTAATACACCACGTCAAGTGTACTATATACCGCATGTACAGATATATATAGTGCACAATCAATACGCTGTATGTATATACACCAGGCTGTATATATTTTAATACACCACGTCAAGTGTACTATATACCGCATGTACAGATATATAGTGCACGCTCAATACGCTGTATGTATATACAGTATATATATATATATATATATATATATATATATGCCAGGTTGTATATATTTCAATACACCACATCAAGTGTACTATATACCGTATATTTCCCTACACTAACCGGTCTGCACTGACTGACAGATAGATTTTAGATTTCTCCCTATCTATCTAGTTAGCTATCTTTTGTATCTTTTTTCTTTATTTAAACACATGTTTTAAAGCTAGCTAGCTAAACTGCCTGTATTCAGGAACCTAAGCTCTCTGTCTAACTCCAACCACCGCCGCCAACACACTACATAGAGCCACTGTACAAGCGGCTTTATATAGTGTGGGTGTGGATTGAGGCTGCTATGCAGTGACTGGATAAAGGAACCCTGCCTTTAGCCAATCAAAGCTCTCACAGCAGGCCGCCTGCTGATTGGCCAAAGCATGCAGGCCATTTTAATGCATTATGGGGCACGCAAAGTTGCCACGAACGCCCCATAGTGTACGGAAAAACTAGATGTTCGAGTCGAACCAGGAGCTCATCCCTAGTGACAAACACTGCTTTCTACTGCTCATTGTTTAATATCAGAATCTTTATTATCTATCTCATCAGCCAAATCCTTAGCAACACAGGCCCTCACAATTGTTTTAAATTGCCAGGGGCAGAAATGTTCCGTATCAATTAAATCTTTGCTCCTATTTCTAAGTTTAAATGCAATTCTAAAAACCTCCTGAATTGCACTGCCCTTGTCTGAGACATGCAGATCATGTATTTTGTACAGCTCAATATCAGATTACCTGCTAGAATCATGACTAACATAGCTGAAACCTTCTGTTTTACACCATTCTTTTAACCAGACATTAAATTCTACAATATGAAGGGCTTTGTCTTGTACATTATGGGCAGGTAAGACCTCTGAAAATGTAAAGGTACATCCTAAACACATCCTAAATAGGGAAGATCATGGCCCAAACTCTGGATATACTTCTGTACAGAATGCACATCATTCTGGGAACATCATTAAAGCCAAGGTGCACACCAATATTGAAATTAAACTCTTGACTAGTTTTTCAATATTTAAAATGTGCTTCTTATTTCTCCTGGCAGTAGCACCAGGTAAACACATGGCAGAAGATTTACTAAAGCTTGTGCATTCAGAATCTGGTGTAGCTGTGCATAGTAACCAATCAGCAGCTACTATGTTTGAAACATTAGTGTTTATTTCCATAAATAATACCAAAGTGTAAATTTGTTATACCAATGCTGCTACCATAAATCATAATGTGAATATAGTCATAGTGCAGTGTGAGTGTAGTGCCACCGTTCATTTTTACTGTAGTGTCAGTTTAGTGTGTCAGGGCAGTTTTACTGCAGTATATTTAAGTGTGTCAATGTCGAGTGTCAGGGAAGTTTTACTGCAGTATATTGAAGTGTGTCAGTGTAATGTGTCAGGGCAGTTTTACTACAGTATATTGAAGTGTGCCAGTGTAGAGCAGTCTTTCTCAACCTTGTCAACACGAGGAACCCTTGAAATAATTCTCCGGCCTCAGGGAACCCCTGCTATAAATTAAAAATCTACAACTCATGATACATCAGTGTGATGGTCAATGGGAAGAATGCTCCTTACACATGTGGTCACTGGGAAGAATTACCCTCTTACAGATAGCTAAAAAGATCAATGATGTCATTGGGAATTTATCTGAGAGGTAGAAATTAACCATTGCTCAAGGAACCCCTAGCAACCTCTGGAGGAACCCTAGAGTTCCACAGAACCCTGGTGTAGAGTGTCAGGGCAGGTTTATTGCAGTATATTGTAGTGCTTCAGGGCAGTTTTATTACAGTATATTGTAATGTGTCAGGGCACTTTTACTGCTGCATATTGAATTGCATTAGTGCACTTTTTTTTTATTTTTATAGATTTTTTTCAAGCAAAACAAGGGTAAAGAAACATTCAGGAATGTAAGCGCAATGTTCAAAAGTGGCGCCTTCCAGACAGTAAAGACATTTTTAAAACATTGATGAACAAAACTATCACCAAAAGCATGGTTTCAGTCATAATATTATTACTGCTAGAACATTATAGCGCTGGGTAGCAGCAGAAAAAGAGAAGGAAACGGAAAGAAGAAATAAAAAAGGGTGAGAGAGATATAACTGAAGGTAAATCGTGAATGAAAAGAGAGGAAAAGAGGAAATAGAGGGTCATCATGGTAGTTTGTACACAAATTTTAGGGGGGTCCTCCCAGAGATGCCATAGTTCCCAAACCTGATTATGAGCCTCCAGTCTATCCTGTATTCTAGCAGTCATTTTCTCTATCAACTCCATATCCTTATTCCTAGCAAACAATGCATCTAGAGTTGGAGGGGAATGCCGTTTACAGTTAAGGGCGATGAGATAGCGTGCACCCCTGAAAATATGGCGGAGCAGTTTCTTAAAAGGTTTACCTATTTTCAGTGGAGAAAGGCCCAGCAAAAAGAGTTTCGGTGCCATAGGAACAACTATCTCAAAAAGACGACACAACAGCTGTTGAGTTGAGTGCCAAAATGGGGCAATTAATGGACAGCTTCAATATATATGGAGGAGGACACCTTTATCCCTATGGCAGCGTCCAACAGGATAGATGGCGTGGAGCACATCTGGCGTTAGGTATAGAATTGAGTGAACCCGGACTGTAAAGTTCGGGTCCGTACCAAACTTTGGGGTGTCCGGGACCCGGACCCGAACCCAGACTTTTCAAAAAAAGTCTGGGTTCAAGTCCGGGGTTCTGGTAATTTTAATGAAAGTTCTGAAAATTGCTGTAAAAAAGTCCAGAAAGGTCCTAGAGGTCTGCAAAAGGAAGGAAAATCGGGGTAAGGGTGGGACAAGTGCCCTACAAAGAAATGGGGACAGGGAAATAACTTTAAATATTTTTAAAAAATAAAAACATAAAAAAGCAAAAATGGAGGTGAATGTGGATCATTTTCAAACTGGGTATAAAAAGTATTAATTAACGGTAGAAGCCATATAACTGTTCTAAAATCATCTTCAAACTGTGTCAAAAAAGTATAAATAAGCCTGGAGAACCCATATCACTGTTCTGCAAACATCTGGAAAATGTGTGTGTCACTTTAAATAAAACCGGGACTAACTGAACTACTGTTCTGCAAACATCTGTAAAGTCTGTGTGTCACTTTAAATATAACCGGGACTAACTGAAATACTGTTCTGCAAACATCTGTAAAGTCTGTGTGTCACTTTAAATATAACCGGGACTAACTGAACTACTGTTCTGCAAACATCTGTAAAATCTGTGTGTCACTTTAAATATAAATGGGACTAACTGAACTACTGTTCTGCAAACATCTGTAAAGTATGTGTGTCACTTTAAATATAACCGGGACTAACTGAACATCTGTTCTGCAAACATCTGTAAAGTCTGTGTGTCACTTTTAATATAACCGGGACTAACTGAACATCTGTTCTGCAAACATCTGTAAAGTCTGTGTGTCACTTGAAATATAACCGGGACTAACAGAACTACTGTTCTGCAAACATCTGTAAAGTCTGTGTGTCACTTTAAATATAACCGGGACTAACTGAACATCTGTTCTGCAAACATCTGTAAAGTCTGTGTGTCACTTTCAATATAACCGGGACTAACTGAACATCTGTTCTGCAAACATCTGTAACGTCTGTGTGTCACTTTCAATATAACTGGAACTAACTGAACATCTGTTCTGCAAACATATGTAAAGTCTGTGTGTCACTTTCAATATAACCGGGACTAACTGAACATCTGTTCTTCAAACATCTGGAATGTGTGTGTGAAACTACAGCATAGAGAAGAACAGGTATATGGTTTCGCTCTGCTATAGTTTCAAACACAGCTTGCAGATGTTTGCAGAACAGTGATATCATATCACTGAACCCGGACTTTGTCCCGAAGTTCGGCCGAACCAGCAGAACCCGAACTTCTAGAAGTTCGCTCAACTCTAGTTAGGTACCAAAAGTAGAGAATTTTATAGGAATTTTCCTTATAAAGAGTGCAAAAGGAGCTCTTAGCTGCCTGAGACCAGATCACCTGCCATACCTCTAGGGGAATTTCCTCACCTAGCGCCTTCTCCCATTGGAGCATGTAAGAGTATTTACCTTGAGTTGGAATGGTGTAGGTGTTCAATATTTGATAAGTATCCGATATCAGTCCCTTCTGTGCAGAGCCTTCAAAAATGATGCGTTCAAAAGAGGATAGTGAGGAAAACTACAGGTTAGGTGTTATAGATTGGGCATAATAGCAGATCTGAAGATATCCTTAAAACACCTGGCGAGGTAAATTACATTTATCCTGAAGTTCAGCAAATGGCAGTGATTTGCGAGACCTAGGGTCTACCAAGTGGCCAAAATGGAATAAGTTCCGGGACGCCCCAAAGAAAGTACATGCGGTGCTATCAGGCACCTTGGGATTATAGAGAAAAGAGGTCAGCAAGGATTTTTCCAATTTGAGCGCATATAGGCGTGATAGCTTGCATCTGACCATCCTAAGCTGAGACATGGCCCCCAACATTCGACTAGGATCTACCTTCACGTTCATGTCCCAGAGCAGATTATTGGGATGTACAGGTGCAAGCCATAACATTTTGATTCCTGTCCATTTGTTATAGGAGCGCTGAGTAAACCAGGAGGAAATTGCACATAATTGGGTCACTTGATAATATTTTATAAGGTTGGGGAATGCTAGGCCACCATGAGAGCGTGATGCCATAAGTACTGAGCAGGGCATTCTATGCCTATTGTAGTTCCAAACATTGTGGAGCAGATCAACTTGTAATATTTTCAAATGTGCATAAGGGGCAGGGATTAGGAGTATAAAAGCTTAGTAAGAATGGACATCTTAACAGAAGTAATATGTCCCAAAAGGGAGATGTTATGTTTCTTCCATTGCTGCAACATTGACCTAATTAGTCGATAAAGAGGGGGAAAATTTTCCTGGTAAAGTGCGTTACAATTTGGGGTAATATAGACCCCCAGGTATTAGTGCACTTTTACTGCAGTATATTGTAGTGCGTTAGTGCAGTTTTACTGCAATATATTGAAGTGTGTTAGTGCCCTTTTACTGCAGTATATTAAGGTGTATTCGTGCACTTTTACTGCAGTAGTTTAAAGTACATTAGTGTAGTGCACTATACTGCAGTATATTGTAGTGTGTCAGTGGAGTATGTATGTGTAGAGAGCCCTCAAGTTAAAGTGCACCAAACACCACATACAATTGATTAAGGTGCATCCAAGTACACATTTCCCCATCTCTATTACATTTTGGTAATACGCTCCCCCCATCATGTCTGGGAAGCCAACAAGGAGAGGCAAACGTTCCCATGGCACTGTGAGGGTGCCAACAGCATCTGTGTCCACAGGTAAAGGTGAACGGGGTCCGTCCTCAGGCAGGGCACTGTTTAGGGATGTTGCCTGTGCTATCCTGCCACAGCATGCAGAGGAGGTGGTGGACTGACATACTAAACCATCCTTATCCTCCTCATCCTCTATCACTCAAGCAAAGACTAGTGTGCAGTCCACCGCAGCTGCCAGAGTGGCTTATTCTGCCTCCTTGTCCACAGCTACTCTTCCCATAGCCCCAGCATCATGCATGGAGTTGTCAGCTGAGTTATTTGAACACAGTGTCAGCCCTTGCTCCTAGATGATGTACAAGCATTACTTGATTCTGATGTTGATTCTGACATTGAGGAAGGTAGGAATATAAGCCTACAGAGAAGGGAGAACACTGGTAAACAACAAATTGGTAGCAGTTGTTAGCTTTCCCTTCTATGGTCCTGCTGTTGGGCTGCCCAGTGGTTTGGTTTGGGTGTGGCTGGGACTTCAACCGGTTGGACAATCAATAAACCAAAACAAGTTGTAGGTTCACAAAGATTGCAAGGTTTATTACGTATACAAGGTGTTTTATAAACTTTAACCACAAATACTCCCCTTAACTCCCCTTAACCACTATACCCACCCATACTGATGTAGCCAATTACAATGCCTACAGCTATATTCTGCCCCGATACAACAAGGTTATACAAAGTTTAATATTAAATTTATATATGACGCATGATATAGGTGAGTAAACAACATGTTATTTAAGCTTGTTCCTTTTATGTTGCAGAAGCTTGCATATTTCTTATCCAAGCCTTGCAAAAAGCTGCAAAATAGCTGATTCCATTTCCTCCCTAAGCAATTGCGGTTAGATTGCGGTTAGATTGTCTGCACACCTGTAGCTTGTTCTTCTTTATAAAAATGATATAGAAAGTTAAAAAAATTTCCTCATAAGGAGGAACTCTGTAACCTTAACCCAGTCTATAGAAAGACAAAGCTGATTTAAAATGGGTGTGTGGATGTTTGATCAGAATTCTCTTACAATCCCCTCTTTGATTCTATGGAATCCCAGATTCCATATAATCATTCCTTATACCATACATCCGTTTGCAACAAAACCATATCATTTGAGTTAGGCTCAATCTGATGTTTCTTATGTTTTGTCAAATCCAATGATTTTCTCACCCCCCATATGGCAAATTTCAATGCACAGTATATGAGCAGGAAGAACACCATGATCATTAGGAAGTAGGGAGGAATACATAGAGAAATTGTCAACTCCTTTACTAAGCATTTGCCTAAAACACGGAATGACACAGCATACCACTATACCGACTAGTTTGTA
>BLSH010384557.1:140130-159426 GCA_018402905.1 Glandirana rugosa | reverse complement strand
AGCGTGGTCACTGGAGTAGTAATAATAGGGGAGGTAGGAGTAGTAGTGACCTCGGTTGAACCGTTATGTGGTACCGACCCCCTTGTGACGACATTCTCTTAAGACTAGTTTGTAGGTTTGTAGGTAAAATTTAGTCGAAACAGAAAGATATCTGACCCAATTCCAATGTCTCAAGGAGGAATACTCCTTTTAAAAAATTGAAAGATATAGTAAAAATATTTCTTCTTGTTCGATGTCCACACGTCTGTTAGATTGGCGTTAGATTGGCGTTAACGAATGACTGCTTTACCTTAGTCGATAAAACGTCGAAAAAAGTTCCGAACCTATTCTTTATACATTCCTTACCTCCACTTGAGGCCGCCGGGAAGAAATCTGTGAGCCGCTGGAGCGGACGATTCTCCTTTCGTCGCTTAGACATTCCACCGGGTGTCTGCTGAGTCTTAGGAATGTCATCAGTCGCTTTTTTGCCCTTGTGCCTGCTTTTTTATGGCTTTAATCGGCGTGGAGAGAGCGGAGCTCAGTGAACCACGTCCGTCTTCACTGCTGGCCGGCCACGCCCCCCCTAAGCTTGTTCCTTTTATGTTGCAGAAGCTTACATATTTCTTATCCAAGCCTTGAAAAAAGCTGCAAAATAGCTGATTCCATTTCGTCCCTAAGCAATTGCGGTTAGATTGCGGTTAGATTGTCTGCACACCTGTAGCTTATTCTTCTTTATAAAAATGATACAGAAAGTTAAAAAATTTTCCTCATAAGGAGGAACTCTGTAACCTTAACCCAGTCTATAGAAAGACAAAGCTGATTTAAAATGGATGTTTGGATGTTTGATCAGAATTCTCTTACAGCAGTGTTCCCCCAGCCATGGTGTATTGCCAAGTTGGCTCCAGTGATGATGAGGATGGAGGGGATAATAATGATGAGGTCACTGGTGCGACTTGGGTGCCAGATAGAGCAGAGGAGGAAAATGAGGGGGAGAAACAACCCCAATGAGGCAGCCATCATGGAAGAGTAGAGAGCAGTCATCCTCTTCCATCACATTGTGGAGCTGTTATCTTCTGGCCCACTTACCACAGCTCAGCTGTGTGGGCTTTTTTTAGCACATGTGCAGCCAATCACACTGTTGCAGTTTGCAAACTTTGCCTCAAGCACATTGAGTATGGCAAAAACACCAGCCATTTGGGTACCACAAGTCAAGGCATTTAACCTCCCACCACTTAGACTGTTGGCAAGAGCACCTGAAAGCCAGACAAAAGGGATGCAATTCTGCTCCTCCTCACTTTGCATCTTTCAGGTCTACCCCTATCTCATGACCTCTCAGTAGCCTCCACTGACAGGGATGATGGTATATCGAAGGGTGTCACAGGTCCTCGCAGCATGTCTGCCAGCAGCACACCACCAGCTCTACAGTATAGCAGGCAAATTCCTCTGCCCCAGCTGCTGCAGCAAAAAACAATACAGTCACTGCCACCCACATGCCCACCATCTAAATTCTAGCTTGTCAAAGTTGCTGGCTGTATTACTCCTGCCTTTCCATCTGGTGGATTCTGCCTCCTTCAGTGAATTTGAAGAATGTGCTGTACCACAATGTCAGGTTTCCAGTCACTATTTTTTTGCACGTAAGGCCATTCCAGCTCTGTACATCATGTAGAAGGCAATATTGTGGTACCATTGGGCAAGGCAGTCAGCCACAAGATCCAGGTTACTGCTGACACGTGGTCTAGCATGCATGGTAAGGGATGATATATTTTTAGTTTAAAGAATTTTATTGGCATTTAACAAATACAAAGGCATATACAGACAGAAGGCAAGGGAAGGCCTTACCCCGAGTACATACAAAAATACACTCAAACAACAAATAAACAGGTGCATGAGTATTAAAATCAACATTTATCCTATCAAAGGTGAGACCGCCGGACCGCCCCAGGACCTGTCGCCCGGCACCCCTAATGGGAGCAAACTGTGCCTGGGCAAGGGTCAGGGCCAAACCGGAGTGTCCAGCCACTAAGTTGGCATTGGTGCGACCATCAAGAGCTACATTGGCACCGAGGTGTACTCCTGGGTCTGGCAAGTCCCTCAAAGCCATTGATATGAGACATATCATTGATAACAACCGCACTATAGAGTAAAAAATACAAGAGAAGAAAAAAGAGAAAGAAAGAGGGGAAATGAAGCAAAGTGGGTTGGAAGAGGGATAGGAAGAGGGCAGAGAGGAAGAGGAAGGATTTCAAAAAGTGGGAAAACCACATGTCCTCATTCCAACTCAAGCCCAAGTCCCCCTGTCAACTCTTGGCATATGGGGGTTTCTCTGGATGATCAACCAGTGACGCATAAATGGTAGAAGTTCCCCCTTTTTGAGAGGAGATATCAGAGCACCACCTCTCATATGGGGTAAGTTCTCCTGAGGCCTGTTTGCTATGAAGTGGTGAATCTGTTGGAATCTGAACCTTTCCGATGGGGGCATGTCCAGTTTGTTGGAACAATGTTCAAGGGAAATGGGGACAGACGAGGAGAGAAAATTACCTATTCTATAGAGGCCTTTTTTGGTCCACCATCTAAATGCACAAATATCCTGACCCAGAGGGAAACGGGGGTTATTAAAGACATGCTCCAGGGTGTGGAAGTTGGAAGCCACCTTTGTGGTGTTAAATAGGTGGTCGCAGAGGGCCAATGAGTGGGGAAGCGTAGGGAACAGAATAGAAGGTCTAGACTTGGGATGAGTCCACACCAGGTAATCGAAGGTGTTAAGGGAGGCCGCTTGTCTCTCAATTCCCACCCAATCTGGTCTGTTGGTCTGTGCATAGATGATAAGAGAATTTTGCCAGTTGGGTGGCCTGATAGTACCTCCAGAGATTTGGGAGTCCGAGGCCCCCTTGGTTACGACGTCTCCAGAGGACCTCAGCTGGGCAACGGAAGCCCTTATTTCCCCAAATACATTTTTTAATTTGGGATTGGAGTTTGAGCAAATGTGACTTTCTAATTGGGATGGGCAAGGCACTAAAGAAATATAAAATCCTTGGTAAGAGAGTCATCTTGACCAAATTCACTCTGCCCAACCAGGAGATGCCCATCGTACTCCAACTGGCCAAATCATCCATAAGTTGTTTATATAAAGGGGGATAATTGATAGAGTATATATGATCAATACTGGCCGCCAGTTTAATACCCAAGTACGGGATCTGGACAGGGCTCCTGGGTAACTGGAAACGGTCCTTGACTTGTTGAACTATTGTCTCTGGAACATTTACGTTGAGAGCTACAGATTTAGCCATATTAACCTTTAAACCTGAGGCCCCACCAAAATCCTGCAAAAGCTTAAGGATGTTCGGGACAGAGACAGGGGAAGAAATAAATAATAAATGTATGCTGAAAGGGTCAGCGAGATAATTTTGCAGTCTTATGCTCGCTCTAGGGTTGGAATACAGTGCTTTAAGGGTTTGCAGGAAACGAGGGCCAAAACCCCAACAACCCAGGGCCTCAAATAGATAGGGCCATTCGACCATGTCAAAGGCCTTTTGGAGGTCGACTCATAGTACAAACCCCTCCTGAACAAGGCCACCATCCCACCTCGATCTGAGAAGTGAAATAAGGTCCACAGCCCTGCGAATCTGGTCGGGCCCTTGTCTTCCAGGAATGAATCCCACCTGATCCTTATGTATATACTCTCCTATAAAGGCAGCCAATCTATTAGCCAGGATTTTAGTTAATATTTTAAGATTGTTGTTGATTAAAGAAATGGGCTTCGGGATGACCGAGATATTGGCCAAGTTAAGATCCGCACTAACTATCGTTCCCTCTTGCAGTGAGTTAAAGAAGTTTGCTAAATGGGGGGCTAGGATAGGCTCAAATTGCTTGTAAGCCCCCCCCCCCCCGAGATGCTTAATTACATCTTAATTACATCTAGAACCTCTGTTTCTGAAATTGGTGCTTCTAATGAGAGACTGTGCTTCCTGCCCAGAACAGACAGGGGGATGCTATCCAGAAAATTGGGCAGAGAGGCGGAGGAGTCTGGAATCTCCAACTGATAGAGCTTAGCGTAGAAACCCTGGAATGTGGCCATGATCCTATGAGAATTTTGTGTGAGGGACCCCGAAGGGGTCTGGGGGGAAGAGACTGGGGGGAAGGGTTTTTCTTGTGCGTCTTAGAAAGTTTGTGAAAGTCCTGCTCTAACTTAACTAGTTCGCTCTTTCTCTCTTTTTTAAGTTTAGCAGAAAGGTGGATAATCTTACCCCTAATAACTGCTTTGCTAACTGCTTTGTGGGCTGCCCAAAGAGCCATGTAAGAAACTTCTTTACCTGAGTTAAGACTAAAGTATTCTTTAAGGTCTTCCCCCAGCAAAGTACAGTGGACCTGGTTATTCAAAATAGCTTCCTTCAGTCTCCATTGGGGTCTAGACCCTGCGTCTGCCTGGGACCTAACGTAAAGAACTACCATTGAGTGGTCTGAGAGTGAGGAATCCCTTATGAAGGATTTATAAACTCAAGGGATAGAGGGGGCCCCCAAAAATATATGGTCGATCCTGGCCAGGGACTTGTGTGGGGCGGAGTAATGGGTATAGTCCTTCATATTAGGATTAAATTCCACCCAAACATCTACTAAACCAAATGAATTAAGAAGCTTAGCAATCTTCAGACTCCTTTTTGGGGGTTGAAGGAAGCGAGTCCGGACCGGCCCGGACTTGTCCAACATGACGTCAAGAGCAGTGTTGGAGTCCCCACCTAGAATCAAAGTACCCTCAAAATGGAGGGAAAGGGAGCCAAGCATGGTTCGAAAAAAGTGTACCTGTCCTTTATTTGGGGCATAATATGAGAGAAATGTGTAGGTGCAACCCCTAAGCTCTCCTGTCAGGAAAATATATCAGCCCTCCGGGTCCCGAATCTCATTACGGGTGTGGAACCCAAGGCCTTTAGCAAAAAATACTCCTACCCCTCTCATCTTATCCAGAGCATTTGCCAGGAAGAAATGTGGGAAGCCTGCGTGGACAAAATTAGGAGTGAATTGACTAGGGAAATGGGTTTCTTGAAGTAGTAGGACCTCCAGGTGCTGCGAATGAGCTGTCTGGAAGTACTTCTTACGTTTTAAGGGGGAGTTGAGTCCCTGTACATTGTGAGAAGCTACTTTCAAAATCCCTGGTGTACTAGAAGAGAGTGTCATAGTGGGAACCATGGAAAGCATAAGCGTCACTGATGATCAACTCACCCAACCCCGCAGATGCAGAGATGATGACTATGAGTCTCTCACCGGAGGAGAACAGGAACTCTTCACGCCCTTCAGTGGGGTACCGCCCTGGTGGCTGGGGAGGAGCAAACAGAAGAGGGAGAGGAAGATAAAGAGAGAGGGATAAAAAACAGACAGTAGAAGAAGTGAAGAAGAGGGGGAATGGCTAAAGACCATCAGTCCCCTCAGAAGTCGGGGGATGGGAGCCGGAAGACCAGCACCCATGCCCCGAGTCCAACCGTGTAACATCTGCCTAACCGGCAGCATCACATCTGCTCCCGGGTGAACCGTGTGGTACAGCCCAACAGCAGAGGGAGGAGCATGCTTACCGCCCCACCCCCAAAGCAACTCGTAACTTATAATACAACCGGAAGCGCCCCCATAAGAGAAAAACAGCGTAGATCATAAGGAGGCCCCTCAATGACCTCCCCACAGGAAGGAGCATCAGGCGGTGGGGAAGAGGGGAGGAGAGGCAAGCCCTAAAGGGGCGGCCCCCCACACCAGGAGGGCACCCGGCGGGATGATATATTTTGTTCACAGCACACTAGGTAACTCTGCTTGCAACTTGGAAGGGTGCAGGACAGGGCTCAGTGCTGGCACTTATTTTGCCACCACATCTCTATACAGCTGGTGGTGATGATGTGAGATTTGTCATCTCCACCCCCTCCTCATCCTCCTCCATGCCCTCCTCTGCTCAATTGTCTTATGAACCACCGGTACCCCATAAGCATTCAAGGGGTTATTCAATGAGTTAGGCTAAAATATGACATGCAGTGCTTCAGCTGGTCTGTCTAGAGGGCAGGAGCCTCACCAAGCAGATATTCTTGCAACTCTGCAGGGGCAGGCCCAGAGATGGTTCATGTCACACCAGCTTGAGCCAGAAATGGTGGTGTGTGATAATGGCACTAACCTCCTGTCCATCCTTTGACAGCGGAAGTTGGCACATGTTCCATGCCTGCCACATGTCCTCAATTTGGTGGTGCAGCATTTCTTAAACAGGTGCCCAGGGTTGGAAGATCTGCTCGACTCCACAAAACACACAAGAGGAGAGTGAGGAGAAGGAGGATTATGGCAGTTCTTGAGACATTGAAGCAGAGAAAGACATGCGTCAAACTTTAAGAGATGGTTTTCCATCCCCAGAACCCTTGGGAGTAGTACATGGCTGGGAGGAGGCAGTTCCAGATACTGTAATCCTCAATGAAACACAAAAAAGGTTTCCCGCACTCAGGTGCAGGAAGAGGCTCCAAAGGGAACACACCGCAGCTTATTGAGTGATCAATAATACACTTTATTGAAAATACAGGGAGGGATGCATTGAAAAAGGACAGACCAAACCACAAGTTAAAACCTTAAGACAACGTTGCCATAAGAAACTAAAAACAAATGCCCGGGCTCACAGTCATATCTCCATGCACACCCCATTCAGACCAGATTACTGTGTTTAACCCAAGTATGGACATGATGACCAACAAAATGAAAATTGGGCAATGGGCAGTAGAAAAGGGGGGCTCAATAGCCCATATATGTAGTCCTGCTGGAAAGCGGTGGGGCTCACACCGCTAGTGTAACTTGAGAGTAAGCTGGAGAATGTCTGGAGATGGTAGCCCTATTGCAGCTGAGCATGCATCAGGTGGAAATGAGTGGAATATAAGAGGGGAGGTTGATCAATGGATACTGGTGAGTGTGTAGACAGAATACACCTTACTGCACAGTTCATGAGGGTAATGCACACATCAGGACACAGTCCCACAGGGTGGTCTCACCCAGTCCTATTGAGGTGCCATTCCTCCCTGTGTTAATTCACCCAGCTCACTGTTCCTCCCCGTGATGGACACACATCAGGTGGGAACTGAATGGTTAAATGAGAAACAGAGAGAGTGAGCAGTGGATGGCTTTGAGTATGTAAACAAGATATACTTGACTGCACAGATAACGAAGCAAGTACACAGATCGGGACAAAGTCCCATGGAATGATCTCACCCAGTCCAGTGAATATGCCATTCTCCTCTGTGATAGGCCAGTTCACATTTCCTCCTTTGTAGATCTGAATCAGTGTAAAAGTGAGATAAAGTCCTCAAGCTGGGAAGCAAGGAGCAGGGGTGTAATCAGATCCACAGTAGCTGCTAAAACAGCGTTATCTTCCTGTGTGTATAAACCGTGCATGCAGTCTGCAAGAGGGGAGAAACCAGATAGGTGTGCGGCAGCAAGGCTGGTAAAGAGCCGCCTAGAGAGGACTGGAGATGCCGGGCTACAGATGTCACATAGCTAGATTACATCTATGCATTTTGCATATGACCCTGAGGACTCTGCTTCTCATGCCTCCACAAACTTGCAGTGCATGGGCTCCCTCATTCTTCAAAGCCTGCAAAAGGACCCAAGAATTTGAGGCATCAAGGAGAAGGATCACTATTGGTTGGCATCCCTCCTTGACCACCATTACAAGGGGAAAGGCTCGGAACTCATCCTGTCCCCACAGAAGGAACAGAGGATGAAATATGTTGAGGACACTTTAAAGAGGAGTTTATATAATGCCTTTCCAGACTCTGCTAGGTTACAGCCTCTTGGAAAAAGCTCTTGGTCAAGAGAGGAGCAGTGGAGAAGAGGGCTGCCTCAGTTATGCATTTCAAAATTTTTTTAGTCCTCAGCACCCAGGGCTGTCAGCTTCTACTTCGCATTGGCAGCATCTGCATCCTATAGTGGGAGATTATCTGGGGGTGAAAACAGACATGGAGAGCTTTCCATTTGCCAATCCACTAGGTTGCTGGGTCATCAGAATAGACCACTTGCCAGAACATGCCCAGTATGCAACTGAGCTGCTGAGCTGGCCTGCATCCAGCGTGCTTTCCAAACAGGCATTCAGTGCTGCCAGTTTTGTGATAAATAAAAGAGAATGTCTGTCCACAGATACTGTTGACCAGCTGACATTTATCAAAATTAATCATTCCTGGATTAGCAGGAGCTATCAAGCCTCTGATGCCAAGATCACTGATTAGGTGTTTTCTGGATCTGGAATCTCTACAAGGCTCTCTGCACTGCTTAGCTTTGTGGGTTTTGTTTTTATTTGGAATACATTTTTGGCATAGGTTTCATGGGCACAATTAACACACAAGGGCTCATTTGTCTGCACTTGTTTGACAGGTGCATCAAATTTCAATTTTTGACAGCAAGGCCAATTCTAGCTTTCATCAAGAATACCTCTATAGGGTTATGGTGTGAAGGCACACCCAACACTAAAAGCCCAATTTTTCCACACCCGTCACTTCTATCCAAGGTCTGCAAAACAGACACCTGAATGTATCCAAAAAATCTCTAATCTTGTTCCGAGTGCACTGAATTGTGGTCTCATCATACAGACTGGCTCCCCAAGCCATTGTTTATAAAGAAAGCTTTCAGGGAAAATGTCATTTATTTGGCTTTATATGTGTTACCTTTGCTGCAGCATGTTCTATACATGGTACAGATGCACCACTTTACAGGCAGACTAAGGGGTCCCCAGGAACTATATTTAAAGGATTTCTTGATTTTTATTGTTTCACTTTAAGCGTGAGTAAATCACTACTCTTTAAAAATGATCTGTTTTACAAACTTTTTTTCTCATTGATACATGTCCCCCAGGGCAGTACCCGGACCCCCATACCCTTTGTATGCCCAATAACTTGCATATAAGCCTTCTAAATTGACACTTTTGATTTTTCCAGTTCGGGTCCTATAGATTTCAACGGGGTTCATTGTTTGGCTCCGAACTTTTGCGATGTTCGAAAGTTCTGGTGCAAAGCGAACATGGGGGTCTCTCTTCACCACACTTCATGTTGTACAAAGACTGCTGGGATCTGATCTTGTGAAATGCAGTTTGCAGCAGCTAGCCGCATACTGGTGGACACTGATGTGTCACTGATTCAACGTGCCTGTACGCACAGACACATAATAATAAGCTGCATATACAGTATCTCACAAAACTGAGTACACCCCTCACATTTTTGTATATATTTTATTATATCTTTTCATGTGACAACACCGAAGAAATGACACTTTGCTACAATGTAAAGTAGTGAGTGTACAGCTTGTATAACAGTGTAATTTTGCGTCCTCTCAAAATAACTCAACACACAGCTATTAATGTGTAAACCGCTGGCAACAAAAGTGAGTACACCCCTAAGTGAAAATGTCCAAACTGGGCCCAAAGTGTCAATATTTTGTCTGGCCACCATTATTTTCCAGCACTGCCTTAACCCTCTTGGGCATTAAGTTCAGCAGAGCTTCACAGGTTGACACTGGAGTCATCTTTCACTCCTCCATGACCACATCACGGAACTGGTGAATGTTAGAGACCTTGCTCTCCTCCACCTTCCGTTTGAGGATGCCCCACAGTTGCTCAATAGGGTTTAGGTCTGGAGACATGCTTGGCCAGTCCATCACCTTTACCCTCAGCTTCTTTAGCAAGGCAGTGGTTGTCTTGGAGGTGTGTTTGGGGTCATTATCATGTTGGAACACGCATGACACTATCTGAACCAAATAAGTTTATCTTGGTCTCATCAGACCACAGGACATGGTTCCAGTAATCCATGTCCTTAGTCTGCTTATCTTCCGCAAACTATTTGCAGGCTTTCAAGTGCATAATCATTAGAAGAGGCTTCCTTCTGGGACGACAGCCATGCAGACAAATTTGATGCAGTGTGCTGCACATGGTCTGAGCACTGACAGACTGACCCCCCACCCCTTCAACCTCTGCAGCAATGCTGACAGCACTCATATGTGTATATCCCAAAGACAACCTTTGGATATGACTCTGAGCACATGCACTCAACTTCTTTTGTCGACCATGGCAAGGTCTGTTCTGAGTGGAACCTGTCCTGTTAAACCTCTATATGGTATTGGCCACCATGCTGCTGCTCAGTTTCAGGGTCGTGGCAATCTTCTTATAGCTTAGACCATCTTTATGTAGAGTAACAATTCTTTTTTTCAGATCCTCAGAGAGTTCTTTGCCACAAGATGCCATGTTGAACTTCCAGTGACCAGTATGAGAGAGTGAGAGTGATAACACCAAATTTAACACACCTGCTCCCCATTCACACCTGAGACCTTAACACACATAAACAAGTCACATGATACCGGGGAGGCAAAATGACTAATTGGGCCCAATTTGAACATTTTCACTTAGGGGTGTACTCACTCTTGTTACGAGCAGTTTAGACATTAATGGCTTTGTGTTGCTTTAATTTGAGGGACAGCAAATGTACACTGCTGTAAGCTGTACACTCACTACTTAACATTGCAGCAACGTGTAATTTCTTCAGAGTTGTCACATGAAAAGATGTAACATCTGTGAATAAGTAAAAAAAATACAAAAATCTAAGATGCAGTTAGAATTTATTTTACCATGTACATGCAAATATGTGCACAAATATGCATAAATATCATCAAAATAATGGCAAGACATTTTGGCCAGGAATACTGATATTCAAGTATCAGTATCATGTGCAAGTACCCTTAAAGGACTTGTCAAAAAGTGTGTGTTTATTTATTTACTATTGACAGTTTTTTGTGAATGACCAGGGGTACCATGTACTCCTTACTCATTCACATGGTTGGGGGGGGGGGGGGTATCTGGGACCCCCTTATTACTTAACATGTGACTGACCAACCTTTAGTTCATCAAATGTGCCATGAGTAAAGAAGCCTGTCTAATTTTCCTGTGCTCATTCAAGTCCTCTCTGCTAATTCAGGGTGAATTAATATACAAAATGAATACATCAACATAGCTAGTATTTGCCTTTACATGATACAGAAATAAAAAAAAATATTAAAGAAAAACAATTGCCCTCACAGGTAATATTATAGCATACATCTGATGTGCCATTACACACAAAACAGGGATGCAAAAATATAGTTTAGCTTGACTTATTTTTATCTCAATTTTTGAGGTTATTATTTAAATGAAGAATCCCCTCAACATAAATACAGGCAGTAGCAGAAGCCTTTCTGATGTCTAACCCTTCCCATCCCTAAAATGACTATGCTTCTGTTTTAAAATATTTTTGAATAGTTTTGATTAGATGGACAAATAGGAGTAGCAGAATAAACTTTCTGTTCCTGGAGAGCATGCTGCCTTACGCACTGTGCTTACTCACATAACCAAAAGTTTGGGCATTTAGTCATATGATTTTTTTCTTTTCTTTTTTTTGTAATATTGTAGTTTTTATTATATTCCAAGAAATTACAATGTTATATAAGCAAACAGAAAATATAATACAATTACAAAGAAGCTATAACAAGTAATCTGACAATACATGCACCAATGTATGTTCCTTATAACATTTCAAAAGGTTTGGGTATCAAAATTATATCTGATTTTGGAGATATTGATATGTTTAGTCTCGAAGCATGGACAAATAATGTACCAAGGTAATGTACCATAGTATTAAGTTTGCTTAAGTAAGGCATGTATAGCAGGGTGCTCATAAGAGCCACATGAAAAATGTACTTCAAATCAGCGAGAGAAAACAAAACAAAACAAATGATTGTTTCTGAAGGAGAGGATCAGTTATTATGAACTCTGATCCTCCACTTTAGCAGGATCACATGACCACATTTCTAGGATTTTGTATGTGAGCAGCTGTCAAGACGGTATGAAAAGTGAAGTAGCTCATATCTACAGTATGTACAGTAAAGGAAACAAGCCCTATAAAGCCACTGACAACATGTAAAAGACATCCCCGCATTATCAGGTCCAGTTTCCAATTAAGTACTCACGGTGCCCTGAATCTGGAACAAACTAACATAATATATCTGCCCAGCTTCCTAGATTAAGGAAGAAGACAAAAAGGAGGCGCCTCTAAGTGCAGTATTACAAAGGATTTATTATAATAATGGTTTAAAAACACTCACATTGTGGAGCAGCATAAACAGCATAATCAGCATGGGTAGTCCATAATGGCGCCACTGCAACCTCTGCGATGGGGGAAGCGTCTCCAGGTATAGACAGGTGTCCAGATGTAGGATGACTCGTCCAGAGGAGATGGTGAAGAGCCGGCTTGTAAATCCAGGACGTAGTATGTGACACAGGAGACAGAACACGCCTCCTGTTCCTTGCCTGAGGAAGAGGCGCGGTCCTCGTGTCATCAGGACCGACATTCGCCTAGGAAACGCGTCACGTACTGATGACGTCACTCCCCTGTGTTCTGTCTCCTGTGTCACATACTACGTCCTGGATTTACAAGCCGGCTCTTCACCATCTCCTCTGGACGAGTCATCCTACATCTGGACACCTGTCTATACCTGGAGACGCTTCCCCCATCGCAGAGGTTGCAGTGGCGCCATTATGGACTACCCATTCTGATTATGCTGTTTATGCTGCTCCACAATGTGAGTGTTTTTAAACCATTATTATAATAAATCCTTTGTAATACTGCACTTAGAGGCGCCTCCTTTTTGTCTTCTTCTTTTATAGTTACATGAGGTCTGGTTCAGCTTCCAAGGATTGGCTGCCTCTTGTCCCTGATCATCTGTTATACTCCCTCCTAGAGACTTATTGAAGTGGCAGAGACTTCCACTTATATTGTCTTGAGGATTTCACCAATTAGACTACCTTGTTGCTTTCTATGAACTATTTTTGGACTGGGCTGATTACAAAGTTTGAGCGCACAAACCTGCTTTTTTTATGTCCTAGATTAAGGACCTGGCTCTAACCTCTACCAACTTCTAAGCTGTTCTGCACACTCATCACCATGATGTGTGATCTTGCTTTCCAAAAGCGAAGCTTAGAATGTGGCAAGAAGGATCTAGACTCTAGACCAAGGAACCTGGTTTGATATATTTAACTTACTATGCCTGAATTCAAGATATGAGTTACATTAAACTTAAAATTAGACATTGCATGTAGGTACCATCTGTTTAGTTCTGTGCCATTTGCACAAGAAAATCCAGACAAATATAGTATATTATTTTTACTATGCAGATAAAAGATGTCATGGACATTTTGTCATTGCATAGCAAAGCACTATTAGCATTATAAACACATCTTCCTGTAAGTGAAATAGAAGTTTTTATAGCCACAAGCTACCTGTGAAGCTTTAGGATTCAGTGGCAATGTCATTCAAAGAAAATCAAGTACTTTGCTTTGCCTCATCTATAAATGTGTCAATTAACAGCGTCAAATGTAGCTATGCACATCTCATGAATTGTACGGCTACCGTGACTTCTTAAACTTCTTCCAGGAGGAAAGCCTCTAGCAAGCAATACATCAAGAACTTACTTAATATATCGGATATGCCAGTTGTCTGACAATGCAATGTCAAATAGAGAATTACAGTTACCTGGAGCTGTATTGACCAGGGACTCTGTATTAAATATCTCAGTCTGCAGTTGAAAGAATTTTTTATAACTTGGAGATAACAGATCTATATCTTTTTCTATGCATCGCCACTGACATTTATTGTTTTCATGAGTATTTAGAAAATAGTACTGTCAAACAATTCTACTGGACCTGTTAGTGGAAAATAGCTGTGTCCATTTATAGTTTCCTAAAAAATGATTGGATATAATTGGATATAAACTTTAATTTTTTTCTGACTTATTACTCCCACATTTCTTTTCTCTTTTATCACTGCTCAAATGTGAGATTTGGTAACATGATAGCTGCTCCAAAAATACATTTTTTCTTATAATTGCATCCTTGTATAATAAACATAATCTACTAGCATATTAAAGTTGTTGGAATATTTTAAGACCCTAAAGTGTATCTATACTCAGATGTTAAATGAAAGTTAATTTAACGATCCAGCTGGGATGGATAAACAGAGGGTAAAATACATTTTGTCAATACAAAATGAAGTTGCATACAAAAACTATTTAATAATTAGTCAAAGGTTTCCCATGATACAAAGTTCATTACAAAATGTTATATATTCAGTATATGAATTGTATTATGGGAAAGCGTTGACTAATTATTGAATAGTTTTTAATTTTCAATAGATTTTTATTGAAGAATAAGTCATATCAATACAAACAGATACAGTGCATATGATAAAATCCAGACCTAAAAGGATCTGAGGCAATTACAAAACTGTAGATTATCAATTGTTATACAAAGAGTGGTAAATTACCATCCGGAATAGCCCTAGCCCTACTGTGGGCTAGTCCCCTGTCTGTCGTCAGGGGTGTTCACAGGCGACATCACCCCAGCCCCCGGGGACAGCACCCCAAATGGGAACATGCTGTGCAACGGCCCCGAGGATAGGGCGGCCCCGCCCCCCCTCATCCTGCCCTTAATAAGACAGACCCAGGTGGAATTTCTATGGCCCGCGAAATATCGCTACACTCCGCTCAGAGAGGCCATCCTTATGAAGAGGAGCTCATGTCCCCCCTACCAAGGATGGCTGGACGGCCCAGAACCTCCAAAGGGGTGCCGGAAGATGCGACTAACAACATGTAAAACAAATTGAACCAACTGGTTAACAGAGCGGATGAAAAGGGACCCAGGGTGCCTAGAGAGGAGGTGCCCTAGGGGTCATACCTCCTTCTGAAGAAAATAGCTAGGGAGTTATGACTACCATTCCTTTGCTCAGCATAAACTGTGTCCCATTTAAAGGGCACTCTTAACAGGTCTAGAGAGAGGGAAAGAAGGAAAAGAGATGAGAATTCAGGCAGACGGAGAGAGTAGGGAGAGAAGAGCAAGGGGGAAGGGGACACAAGGGGGAAGAGGTGTCAGAGAGGGGTAGAGCCCAATGTCAGATCAGGGATCCCCGCCCATTGCAGCCTAGGTTATGTCCGGGCCAAATAAGCCAGCCAGGGTTCCCAAATCGCGTCGTGTTTCTCCTCTGAGTCTAGGAGAAAGCTAGCCGTCTTCTCTTGGGTCATAATACAAGAGATTTTCCTCTTCGTCTGGAGAAAGGAGACAGAGGGTCTTTTCCAGGCTCTAGCGACAGATAACTTAGTGCCCGACAGGATAAAGGATATGAGACGTTTGGTTAGTTTCGGTATAGCTGGGCCAAACATATTTAAAAGAGCCGTCTGGGGGGAGATTGGTAGTGAGAGACCCGTAACTTTCCTTATTAAATGAAAAATTTTGTTCCAAAAACCCCTAATCCTGGGGCATTCCCACCAGATGTGAATCATGGACCCAGTCATACCACAATGGCGAAAGCATAGAGGAGAGGAATTGGGGAACATCCTGGCAAGCCTAAGGGGCACTAGATACCATCTTGTTAAAACCTTAATGTTTGCCTCAACTATGGCGGTATTACAGAAGCCCTTTGAGGAGGCCGTGAAGGCTCTGTGCCAAGACTCAAGGCTCAGCTCCACACCAAGCTCCTCCTCCCAATCCCTCATGTATTTAGTTTTGCCGGAGGAGGAGGCCAGGGAGCGATATATAACCGAAATGCCCCCCCTCTGTTCCATAGGCTGACCACACCACTGTTCGTAAGCTGTAAGCGATGGAGGAGAGCTGTCATTCCTGCACAAGGACCTGATGAAGTGAGATATCTGCATATGCCGGAATCGTTCCGTACTGGGCATGTCTAATTTGCTGGTGCAATAAGTCGCCGAAAGGGGGCCCCTGGGATTAACAAAGTGGCCAATTCTATAAAGACCTTTATCCAGCCACCAGCGGAAGGCTGAGATGTCCATCCCCGGAGCAAAGAGTGGATTGTGGAATAGGTGAGAGAGCGGTTGCCAGGAGGAAGCTAGCGAGGGGGAGGACTTCATGCTGTCCCAGAGAGAGAAGGAGTGAGACAGGGTAGGGGCTAAGATCGGGGGTCTAGCCTTAGGGGGCTGCCATAATAAGAAGTCAATGGTGTGATTGGGGATGGCAAGCCTTTCCATCCAGGCCCAGTCGGGGAGAGAATTTTTAAAGTATACGGACGAAAGTTGGGCTAGTTGCGCTGCTTGATAGTACCAGGTGAGGTTGGGAAGATTAAGTCCCCCTTCTTCCTTGGGCCTAAACAGAGTTTCTTTGTTTAGTCTATGTCCCTTGTTGCCCCATATAAATCGAATGACCTTGGATTGAAACTTTTTCAAAGGGGCCCTGGGGATCGCAATTGGCAGAGACCTAAAGAGGTACAAAATTCTGGGGAGAAGGTTCATCTTCACGGAGTTGACTCTCCTTAGCTAAGAGATCCTAAACTTCTTCCATTCTTTTAATTCCAATGTTAGTTTGTGATACATAGGGGGGAAATTTGCTGAGTATAAATTAGCTATGGAGGGTGTTAGATGCACCCCTAGATACGGGAGAGATGTGGTATCCCACCGAAAGCGAAAATTGCTTTTAATGGAGTCAACTATGCGGTCTGGTATGTTGATGTTGAGAGCCACAGATTTGGAGTAATTCACATGTAAACCTGATGCGAGACCGAATTAATCAAGGATCCTGCAAATCACCGGTAAAGAGACATGTGGATCCGTGATGAAAAGCAGAACATCATCCGCATACAGGGCACATTTATGAATCTGATCACCACAGGAGACCCCATGGAAGTCTGGGTCGTCCCTAAGGGAGATGGCTAGGACCTCAATGGCCAGGGCAAATAAGAGGGGGGAAAGAGGGCATCCTTGCCGTGTACCTGATCTGATTGGAAAGAGGAGTGAAAGCCCTGCAGTTTAATTTTAGCTTCAGGGGAGGAATAGAGGGCGCTGATTGTGTTCATAAACGATTTTCCGAAGCCCCATCGCTGTAGGACTTGGAAAAGAAACGGCCAGGAGATCGAGTCAAAGGCTTTTGACATGTCAGGGGGCCTCCGTCCCAGCCTGATTGCAGGAGTGATATGATGTCGATTGCCCTTCTGATCTGGTTCGGGCCCTGTCTTCCCGGAATGAAGCCCACTTGATCCCTGTGGACATACTGCCCTATAAAGTTGGAGAGGCGGTTAGCTAATATTTTTGTTAACATCTTAAGATCGTTGTTGATCAGGGAAATAGGGCGGTAGTTCTCGATCATGCTGGGATCCTTATTGGGCTTCGGAAGGACAGAATAAAATGCGGAGTTGAGATCAGAATTCAGGGGATGTCCCTCCCGTAGGTGGTTGAAGAAGTGTGCCATGAAAGGCGTGAGTGTGTCTACAAAATGCTTATAATATGGGACCGCGAAACCGTCTGGGCCTGGTGCAGAGCTGGGTCTTAGTGACTTGATAACTAGTCTAATCTCCTCCACCGAGATAGGGGCCTCTAGTTCGTCCCTGTGCCGTTCTTTCAGAGAAGTGATAGGTAGGGAATTTAAGAGAGATTGCATCTTGTCCTCCTGATCCTGTTTTCAATCCCCCTTATAAAGGTTCCCATAGAACTTCTGGAAAGCGGCCAAGACTTTCTGGGGATTTTGGGAGAGAGAGCCGTCCTGAGTTTTAATTTTGGGGATAGCGTATAGTTTCATTTTAGGAGTCAGTCTGTGAGCTAGCATTGACCCAATTTTATCTCGTTGGAGATAGAATTTTCCTCCTTCCCACCTGAGTTGTTTTTCTGCCCTAGTTGTAAGGGCGAGGTTCAAGGCCGTACGGGCCTTCTCTAGCTTACCTTGTGAGGAGTAAGAGGTTGAGCCCTTGTAATGTGTGCTAGCTTGGAAGAAGTCTTTCTCTAACCGTTTTAACTCTATGTGTTTAGCTCTCCGCAGTCTTGAGGAGAGTTGGATTAGTTTCCCTCTAATAGTAGATTTATGCGCTGCCCATAGAGTCAACGGGGAAACATCCTTAGTGTCATTCGAGTGGAAATATTCCTGGATGGCTTTGTTAATCTCTGTGGCATGGACTGGGTTACTAAGTATAGAGGCATTCAGTCTCCAAGAAAATGGTCTCTGAGCAGCGTCTGTTCTGTGCAATATCAGAACGAGGCAAGAATGGTCAGAGAGTGCCGAATCTTTAATGAGTGCTTTGGAAACCCTGGGGATGTGAGTGCTATGTATGAATAGGTGATCTATTCTAGCGAATGTATGGTGGGGGTGAGAGAAGTGGGTGTAGTCCCTAACAGAGGGGTTCATTTCCCTCCAGATGTCAACCAGGCCTTGCCCAAAGATTTTTTTGGCTACCTTCAGGCTCTGCCTCGAGGGACTTATCTGATCCCTGCCTGGAGGGCGCGATTTGTTGAGACTCCTGTCAAAGGCTGTATTTGAGTCCCCCCCCATATATAACAATTCCAGCTGCAAAGGAGCTGGTGGCATGGAAGAGGGAGTCAAAGAATTTTGCTTGTCCCTTATTCAGGGCATAATATGAGATAAAAGTATAAAGTTGGTTGTCCAGAAGACCCTTAACTAACAAGAAACGGCCCTCTGGATCTTTCAATACCTTTGAGCAAGAAAAGTGAATATTGCGTGAGAAAAAGATCCCAACCCCTTTGGTCTTATTCGGTGCGCTAGCTAGGAACCAGGAGGTATATGAGCGGTGCATAAAGGATGGAGAGTATGAGGAAGGAAAATGAGTTTCCTGTAACATGACCACATCTATCTTCTGAGCAGCGTAATACTGGAAAGTTTTTTTCCGCTTAACTGGGGAGTTCAGGCCCTGAATGTTGTGTGAGGCTATACGTAAGCGGAGATTGGTGGGGGTGTGATCAGCCATGGAGCATAGAGAGAGGGGAACATCTCGACCCCCAATCGCTTACCTGATACCTAGGAGGGAGGGAGGAGCACTTGGTTGACCCGGAGGAGAGGAGGCATGAGCTGGGGTACCTGAAGAGCGGAGATTCCCTGTCTGACACCAGGAGAGAGAGGAAGTACCTGAAGAGAAGAGGAGAGAAGGGATTAAGAGAAGGTTGATAGCGAGAAGAACACAGAAGCAATGTAAGTATGAGTAACATACTCCAAAGATAAAACAATACTACCCCCACTGAACGTGGGAGCGTCCTGACCCAGATAATGCAATTTTGCATTCACTGAGGGCAGGAGGAGGCGCTAGCAACCATTCCAGGCAGCGCGCTCCCAGAACTATGCTAGTAAAAACAGCAAATATATTAAGCAAACAAAACTAAAATAACATTGAATGAAGATAAGTTCCGACCGGAACCAAGTGGCCCATGACCGGGCCACCTTAACTATATTGTGAAGCTATGATGGTGCATAACCCGGACTAAGGTGGTGCTAGTATCGAAGTGTTATATCAATTCCACCGG
>BLSH010384557.1:66341-78554 GCA_018402905.1 Glandirana rugosa | reverse complement strand
GTCCCTCGGCTAGACCTGGGGGTCCCTCTGGGGGGATCTGGTGGTTCATTCTCTGTATCACGGGTTACACCTACCGCGAGTCACGGTGGAAGTCTACGGTGGGATCTGGTGGTCCCTTACTCGGGGATAGTCATATATACGGGTGGTCACGGGGATAGTCACGAATGGTCACGGGGATAGTTACGTATGGTCACGGTGTATAGTCACGGGTGGTAACGGTGGATGGTCACGGGTGGATAGTCACGAGTAGTCACGGTGGATATTCACGGGTCACGACGGGTACTCACGGTTAGTCACAACAGATACTCACGGGTAGTCACGGCGAATCGTCACAGGCAGTCACGAACTGATAGGTGGCACTGATATACAGCACTGATGGGCACTGATATGCAGCACTGACGGACACTGCTAAGCGGCACTGATGGGCACTCATAGACAACACTGATTGGCACTCATGGGCAGCACTGGGCACTTATAGGTGGCACTGATGAGCACTGATAGGTGGGCACTGGTAGGTGGCAATGGTGGGCACTGATATGTGGCACTGGTATGCATTGATAGGGGCACTGGTAAGCACTGATAGGGGCACTGGTGGGCATATATACTGATAGGGGCTCATTCCCTGGTGGTCTAGGGTGGCATCTGAAGGTGGCACTGAGCGCCATCCACATTGGGCACTATGTCTCTTACTTGGTGGTCTAGGGGGGTCTCCCTGGGGGTCCAGATCGGCTCCCTGGTGGTCCCTGGTTGGCTCCCTGGTGGTCCTGGGTGGGCACATCCCTGGTGGTCCCTGGGCAGGCTCCCTGGTGGTCTAGGGTGGCGATCCGAGGCAGGGCTGTGCTGATAAATCATCAGCACAAACCCTCCCTGTCAGGAGAGCAGCCGATCGGCTCTCCACTCCTCAGGTCAGCAGATAAAAGGCTTTCCTGTGTTACACTGTGACCAGATGTGATTGGTCATGGCTCATCACATGGTAAAGTGCTTCGGATGGAAGCACTTTACCGAGATTGGTATTGCGGGGGGTCAGACTGACCTCCCACACCACCGATCGCCACGATGCGCGCCCCCCCCCGGACGCACGGCGGCTTGTTATCCTGAGGACGTCATATGACGTCCAGTCAGGATAAATAAGCCACTTCCCGGCCGTCATTTTGCACCAACGTCATCAGCGCATGTGCAGTGAAGGAATGGCCCGCCATGCCGTTTCATCACTAGCATTGTGCCGTGACTGGCAGCTTCGGCGCGTATGTGACATCCCTTGACTACGGCCAGTCACAGAGCCGGAGTCTGTGGCCCCGGAAGGAAGAGGGTCAGTCATGGATATGGCCTCCACAGGGAAGGCAGTGAAGGCTTCGATTGCAGGTAAGTTTCACATAATGGGCTAGTATGCGATGCACATCCAAAAATACTGCACTCCTTAATGAGGATACTGCTTAGACCTTGAAAAAAGGGGCACAATTCAAATGCTTGTCCTGAAAAATTGGATGTTATTGCAAACAAAAAAAGTATCATGGACAGTACTCAATTGTCTCTGAAGACACAAAAATAATATAGTGAGCAGGCTGAGGTCACTCACAAACTGACTAACTTCTCCCCAAGATCACACAATGTGATAGCCATGATAAATTGGAAAGATGTTTCCTTAGCCATGTTCCCAGTAAGCAGAGAAGATCATCAGAGTCATGAAACCATTTAATGGTTCCAATAGCATAAGGCTGTGTATATTGAATTCAGCACTTACCTTTTTGAACTATTGATTTGTATATGCAAGTACACAGTAATTATAGGTAAAATATTTTAACCATGAATGTTTAAGACACTGTTCTTTATAAGTAAACAGAAATGTAACATCCTTATCACAGTCAACCGTGCCCTTTTTTCTACAGGACTAAAACAGATATAGAACCTAAAAATGAATTTTCATTTTAACTACATCATTTCTTTTTACCCAGTGACCTTGAATATCTGAACAGCTATAAGGAAACAATATATCTTTAACATGGCTACTGTATATATCCAAGATCTAAGATACTGTTATATGACAGTGCCAACATCTCTGCACTACATACACCTATTTAGAATTGAATTTAAATCACAAAACAAAAATGTTCTTGAATGACCTTGTCAGTCATTTTTATTGGATAAATTTACATTAATATCTTGGACATAGCGCATTGTGAATTCATTCTGTGTTCTTTCTATTTTAATATATACTAGCAAAGCATGCCTCTCATTCAATAAAAGAGCTGCAGAAGGGGTGCAATATCAGACTATTACCGAAGGAGAGCTAACGAATTTCAGTATGTACTGTTCTCCTACTGTGTTTCATAAAAAAAAATGTAATTGTAAACACAGTTGTGTTGTTAAGAAAGACATTAGCAGTTATAAAAATAAACTATGATCTATGAAAGCAGAAAGTTTGGTGTGGTGGTTCAGTAAAGGAGTTGAATCATGGTAACCTTTGTTTACATAAGGCATAAGGTTTACTGGGATATTGTGGACTTTTTCCTAGTATAAGTCCAGGCTGTCATTATTAGGGCATGGGGAATAATACAGTGTCCTTGTGAGTTAGAAAAAGGGGGGGGGTCAGTGGTAGAAAATTAAATGAACTTTATTGCTGCAACTTAAAGCACATTTACCCCCCCCCCCCCCACACACACACAAAAAGTGCCACCCTTCCAGTTGAATGCATCACTTTTGTTTGGTAATGCATTCAAATTGTAGTACTGGGGGCGTGGCTTGCGCGTGCTGGAGAATGGCCGCTTGAGCAAATAGCTCTTCAGCAGACCAGAGGATTATCAGCAACACGGCGGGCACCTGTAGCTCCAGAACCCCTGTACAGCTCCTTTAGGATCGCACACATCCAGAGCACCGATGCAGCGCAAAAGGAAAGACGATCGTAAACCACAGAAAGTTACAGACTTCTTTTTCAGGCCGGCGCCAGGAGAAGACGGAGCTCAAGATGGCGCCGACGGCGAGGCCTTGCCCGGCGCAATGGCATACACAGACCTTCCAGATGCCGAACATGGGGAGATATTGGCAGAGGATAAAGAAAAAAGTGAGTTTGGCGCTGTCTGTAATTATGTATTTTAAAAGAAATCGTGCCCTTGCCAAATGGAAATGATAAATGCTAATAATAAGCCTCTATGATGAGGTCCGCAACTATATATTCTGAAACAGAAGGGATCGTTCCCGTAGTGATTTTGTATCCTAATGATCACCAAAACAAACAAGTGCTAATAGTGTGCCTGTTTCATTTAAACAAACGTGCAAAAATAAGATGTGTAAAATAAGCAAGATACCAAACCTCAAAGGTATTCTTATAGATCATAGATCACCGGGTGGGAGTGAAGGTCTGATCAGCTGGAGGGTGGTTGAGCCAGCACCTCCGTGAGCCTGCTCGCTCCCGTGTGCTCCGTCACAAGGGAACCCCTCGGGTCACTCCCTCGTGCTCAGGAAGATCCACATACAATAAAAGAGAAACTCCAATGTGTAAGTAATGCTGGTGGTGGTATGGTATTAAGTAGCATACACTCACGGTTGAGCTTTGAGAAAGTCTCCAAAAGAAGTCAGACAGGTGGATCGTTGTGGCTTCCTGCGTTCCACCAATTCCAAGCCGGAAGTGCATAATGACGCTCACTGGCTCCGCTTTACGCTTTTCGTCATAGTGACGTCATTGGAGGCGGTGCCATATTGGAGCACAAACCGGCTTTTTATAAGGTGACAACCCAGCAGCCCCTTATTTGCAACCAATCAGTCACCATCTTTACTACACCCAATCCATAACCTTTTGTCACCATGCTTCTTGAAGTGCATTCCTTCCTTTAGAAAAGTGCAAAGTTAAAAATTGGAAATACTTTATTCATTCTATATATGTTAAAAACGCATAATTAAAAAGACGCATAGTGTAAAATATATATCAAGCCAGTGTATCTGTATATTAAAAAGGGGGGGGATTTCATAAAAAAATAGCGTTATGCTTATTAGGAGTGTGGACACTACCTAACATAAAATCAAAAACCTATACATGTGGATGAATATTAAACTCTTGTCTTTGCTGCTATTCCGGAAATGTAAAAAGTATATGTTTTATGTGTTCAGTATGCAAATTTTGTGTGTACATGTGTTTTGAGAAGATAAATATAATAGGATAGGAATCTGACATCGAAAAAAATAAAAATGAAATGATAAATTTGAATATAAATAAAGATAAAAAATGAACATAAAAATAAGAATGTGAAGTAGAAGATTTAGGAAAAATTAGAATGCAAATGTTTTACTGTGATCAGTAGTGATGTTCCCATAGGTGTTTGTTTTAACGGAAAAAAATCCTTTTAAAAAAACTTGTGAAAAAAATTGAAAAAAAGATTTTTTCAAGGAAAATTGTAAATGGATGGAAGAAGATTTTATTCATATATGTGTATATTTTTATTTTTTGAAGAGAAGTGGGTTTAGTTCTAAATTACTCAGGGTAAACATTATGTAAAGTTGCGTTGTAGTATGTAATTTTTTTTTTTTTTAAACCAAGAAAAAGCGTGATTGGAAGGAGGGAAAAAATGTTTTTTTTTTTTCCTTTTTATTCATCACAACTATGGGTAAAGTTGTAATATCCTGTTGTTTTTGATGGATACTCCTTTAAACTTCATCCCGTAGATGTGTGCCCTTTGGGGTCCTTAAATGGAGGGTGTATGAGATCCCCAAAAAATTCCTTTTAAAATCTTAAAAATTATTATATACATATATATTTGATCCATTCTCAAGATGTATTGTAGGAGGGAGGAGTGAGGAGTATTGTGTTTTGACAAAAAACCTTAAAAAACTTCTTTAAAAATCTTCAAAACCGTTATAAAAACCATAAAATTATCAGGTGGGGATTGGGTTATTCATCATTTATGAAACAATTTAAATCAATATTTATGTTTAGTCCATGAGGCTGTAGGGAGTTTAAAAGATAAATACACTTCACTTCGTTTTGGGAAATTTTAGTCTTCCTATTACCTCCCCTCCAGTATTCTTTGACATGGTCTATGCCATAAAAGGTCATAACACCAGGATCCTTTTTGTGAGCTTCCTTAAAATGTCTGGAGAGACTATGTCTCGGGTACCCTTTTTTTATGTTGTTTATATGCTCTCTTATGCGTACCCAGAGAGGTCTAGTGGTCCTTCCCACGTACTGGTAACGGCAAGGGCATTCTATTACGTACGTTACGTGAGTAGACATGCATGTGATCAGCTGGTTGATTTTGTATTGTTTCCCCGTAGAGGTGGATGTGAAGGAATTCTTTTTCTTTTCTTGTGGTCTGCTTTTCCTGCATGGTAAACATTTTCGGCATCTGAAGAAACCTTTTAGCTCCGGAAATAAATCTATTTTCTTTGGAGGATTGATAACATTGATTACCAGTCTATTCCTCATGCTGGGAGCCTTCTTGTATATAAATTTCAGGCCCTTTGGTAAAAGATCTCCCAGTATTCAATCCGACTTCAGGATAGGCCAGTGTTTTTTAAAAATGTTTTCCAGTTACTTATATTGTCTGTTGAATCCCGTCAAGAAGGCAAATTCTGCCATATTTTGTGTGTTCCTCTCTTTTTTGTGTAGTAAGTGTGATCTGTCCATCTTCTTCACTTGTTCCTTAAGTTTCTCCATTTCCTTTCTGTCATATCCCTTGTCCGTGAACCTTTTAATAAGTATGTCTGTCTATTAAAAGGTTCACGGACAAGGGATATGACAGAAAGGAAATGGAGAAACTTAAGGAACAAGTGAAGAAGATGGACAGACCATGTCAAAGAATACTGGAGGGGAGGTAATAGGAAGACTAAAATTTCCCAAAACGAAACAAAGTGGATTTATCTTTTAAACTCCCTACAGCCTCACGGACTAAACATAGATATTGATTTAAATTGTTTCATAAATGATGAATAACCCAATCCCCACCTGATAATTTTATGGTTTTTATAACAGTTTTGAAGATTTTTAAAGAAGTTTTTTAAGGTTTTTTGTCAAAACACAATACTCCTCACTCCTCCCTCCTACAATACATCTTGAGAACGGATCAAATATATATGTATATAATAATTTTTAAGATTTTAAAAGGAATTTTTTGGGGATCTCATACACCCTCCATTTAAGGACCCCAAAGGGCACACATCTACGGGATGAAGTTTAAAGGAGTATCCATCAAAAACAACAGGATATTACAACTTTACCCATAGTTGTGGTGAATAACAAGGAAAAAACAAACAAACATTTTTCCCTCCATCCAATCACGCTTTTTCTTGGTTTAAAAAAAAAAAAATGTTTTTACATACTACAACGCAACTTTACATAATGTTTACCCTGAGTAATTTAGAACTAAACCCACTTCTCCTCAAAAAATAAAAATATACACATATATGAATAAAATCTTCTTCCATCCATTCACAATTTTCCTTGAAAAAATATTTTTTTCAATTTTTTTCACAAGTTTTTTCTAAAAGGATTTTTTTCCGTTAAAACAAACACCTGTGGGAACATCACTACTGATCACAGTAAAACATTTGCATTCAAATTTTTCCTAAATTTTCTACTTCACATTCTTATTTTTATGTTCATTTTTTATCTTTATTTATATTCAAATTTATCATTTCATTTTTATTTTTTTCGATGTCAGATTCCTATCCTATTATATTTATCTTCTCAAAACACATGTACACACAAAATTTGGCATACTGAACACATAAAACATATACTTTTTACATTTCCGGAAAAGCAGCAAAGACAAGAGTTTAATATTCATCCACATGTATAGGTTTTTGATTTTATGTTAGGTAGTGTCCACACTCCTAATAAGCATAACGCTATTTTTTTATGAAATTCCCCCCCTTTTTAATATACAGATACACTGGCTTGATATATATTTTACACTATGCGTCTTTTTAATTATGCATTTTTAACATATATAGAATGAATAAAGTATTTCTAATTTTCACCTTTGCACTTTTCTAAAGGAAGGAATACACTTCAAGAAGCATGATGACAAAAGGTTATGGATTGGGTGTAGTAAAGATGGTGACTGATTGGTTGCAAATAAGGGGCTGCTGGGTTGTCACCTTATAAAAAGCCGGTTTGTGCTCCAATATGGCGCCGCCTCCGATGACGTCGCTATGACGAAACGCGTAAGGCGGAGCCAGTGAGCGTCATTATGCACTTCCGGCTTGGAATTGGTGGAACGCAGGAAGCCACAGCGATCCACCTGTCTGACTTCTTTTGGAGACTTTCTCAAAGCTCAACCGTGAGTGTATGCTACTTAATACCATACCGCCGCCAGCATTACTTACACATTGGAGTTTCTCTTTTATTGTATGTGGATCTTCCTGAGCACGAGGGAGTGACCCGAGGGGTTCCCTTGTGACGGAGCACATGGGAGCGAGCAGGCTCATGGAGGTGCTGGCTCAACCACACTCCAGCTGATCAGACCTTCACTCCCACCCGGTGATCTATGATCTATAAAAATACCTTTGAGGTTTGGTATCTCGCTTATTTTGCACATCTTATTTTTGCAAGTTTGTTTAAATGAAACAGGCACACTATTAGCACTTGTTTGTTTTGGTGATCATTAGGATACAAAATCACTACGGGAGCGATCCCTTCTGTTTCAGAATATATAGTTGCGGACCTCTTCATAGAGGCATATTATTAACATTTATCATTTCCATTTGGCAAGGGGACTATTTCTTTTAAAATATATAATTACAGACAGCGCCAAACTCAATTTTTCCTTTATCTTTTTTCGCATCTGACACCCACGGGTGTTTTAGTGAGGGCAGCAGTCTTAGTTTTTCTATCAGCAATATATATATTTTTCTATCAGTAATATATATTTATATTTTCTCTCACTTTATTCACTCACATTATTTGGCAGCGCCACACCACACCTCTTTTTACACAAGATATTGGCAGAGAACACCCTATCATCACCCCTGCACTCCCCGACTTTGAGTCCTTCATCCCACAGCCCTGCAAAAGCGAGGATGAGACTGCATTCACCAAAGACCACCGCCGTCGCAGTGAGTACAGAAACCCAGCCCTGGGGCCCTGAATCCATAGCACACTCTCCCATAGCCTCCTTCCCCACCTCAGGCCAGCCGGTCCTGGACACTACGATGAAGGATATGCTATTGTCCTTCCAATCATCATTAATGTCCAGTCTCTCATCGCTGATCCACAAAGTCACTACAGATGTCCAACACATGGGGGAGAAAGTGCAGTACATAGAATCCAAAATGTCTGAATGCACTCAGACTGTTAATGATTTAGTGGATGTGTATGAGGATCAAAAAGAGGAAAACGCATGGATCAAATCTAAATGAGCAAATTTAGAAGATCGCAGCCGTCGCAACAATTTAAAATTGAGAGGGGTGCCAGAATCAATACCTCCATCAGGCTTACATAAATATGCCACTGACCTCTTCACCGCTTTACTACCTGACATCCCCCTCGTTGAACTGAACATTGATCGCATCCACAGAATCCCAAAACGAAACACCTGACAGATGACATCCCATGAGATGTCCTGATGAGGATTAACTTTTATTCTACAAAGGAACAAATCATATCAAAAGCTAGATCACTAACCAAATTGCCACCCCCATACGATCGTTTGGAGATTTATGCAGACCTTTCACAATATACCCTACAATTAAGGAGACAACTGAAAACAATCACCAAGGCCCTTAATAATCACAAGCTGATCTACAAATGGTGGTATCCAGCTTCAATACTCGTGACCAGAAACGGATCCAAAGTCCACATAACTTCATTAGAACAAGGAATGAAACTCTTTCACTCCTGGGTCATACTCCCTGACCTCCCAGATCATTACAACCACCCTCCTCCAAAGAAACAACACCAACACAGAGGGAAACTTCATAAGGAATTCTACAAATAACAGCTCGCCTCCCTATAACACAACAAAGATATTGCTCCTCCGGTCTGACAGATGACTCCACACACCACAAGCTGAACTCCCCTCCCCCCCCACCTAAGTACCAGCAGTTTTGAATTATTTTGCTGGACTACATTAGGAATCCCTTGGTTTTATACTTTTGGTTATTATCTCCTCTCTCCTTCCTTTTCCTCTTCTCTCTTTTCTATTCTCCCTGCACTCTCCTTTGTCCCTTTGGTATACTCCTTCTGCAGCACAAATTGAGACGCATTTGCCTGAGGAAGAAACCACACAACAGAACAAACGGATTTACTACTTCATCTCAACCCAGCTGAAACCCCTGAAGCCTTCCAGCAAACCCGAACGACCAACCTACAGTGAGTAACTACTAACAACCACACCACACTCATAGTACCACCATGCCCATCTCCATTATGACAATTAATGCAAATGGGCTAAACCACCCTGTTAAACAAACTTCTCTATGGAAAACTGCAACAACACACAAGTTTGATATGATATGTGTCCAAGAGACCCACTTTATTACAGACCTTCACCCCCTGTGTAAACACCACAACCCCCCCACATCTTCTAGGCATCCTATACCAAAAAACAGAGGGGAATCCTAATCGCAATACGAGACTCTGTACGCTTCCAACTTCACCAAACTGTCTGTGACCCAGAAGGCCGCTATCTCATTTTGTTTTGCACTATAAACTCTACACCCCTAACATTGGTCTCCATATATGCACCAAACCAGAGACAAAATATCTTCCTGAAGAAAGTTATTAAAACAGCCAAGACTGTTCAACAAGGCAATCTAATAATGTGTGGAGATTTCAACACACTACCAAACAACCACATGGACTCAACTGGTCACCCTAAGAGACAAACTGCACCTTTTGGCAACCTCCTTCTTACTAACGATCTATATGATATATGGCAATGCTGCCATGCAAGCGAGAGAGACTACACGTTTCTTTCAACAAGACACAGTACATACTCTCGAATAGATCTGTTTATCGCAGACAAATGGATTTTGCAGAATGTTACTGCAGTGGATATACACACTGCCACTTGGTCTGATCATGCATCAGTAACCCTGACCTTATCAGAAAACTCCCCCTGAGCGAAACCCCTACTCTGGCGCACCAACAACTCCATTCTCCATAATGACAAACACAAAAATACTCTCCGATTACAACTCACAGAATATTTCTCTAACAACTCAGGCTCAGTATCAGACCCAGTGGCGGTGTGGAATGCACATAAGGCTGTTATGAGGTATTGGGTTATCCAATTAGGGGCTAGAGAGAAAAGGAATAAAGTGACCAGACTTGAGACCATCACTAAAGAAATATCGGACCTGGACAGCAAAAACAAAATACACCCCTCAGATCAGATACAGGATAAGATTTTCTCTTTACGCCTTGAGCTTCGCTCGATGCTAACGCAGAGATTTGACAAGGCACAAAGATACCTGAAAGCGAGAATGTTCACTACTGGAAACAAGGCAGGCAAAACTATGGCAGCATATATAAAAGGTAAACGACTGAAAGCAAAAATCACACACCTTCAGCACCCACACACCAACGAATGCCTACTCAAACCCCAAGAAATAGCAGAAGCCTTTGGCACATACTACAAGGACTTATACAAATTACATGCAGACCCTGACACCCACCAGCCTACTACCCAAGACATGCAAAAATTTCTAAGCCAAATCAACCTCCCCTCCCTAACTCCACACCAACTATCCATTCTTAACGAACCCTTCACACCGCAAGAAATCATGAATGTAATTTTGCAATTACCAAACTCTAAAGCGCCCGGACCTGACGGATACACGGGAGAATACTACAAACAATTTACAGATATACTATCACCCCATCTCTGTACCACACTCAACTCTATCGCCCTGAGATCCACATCTCCTCCTGAAATGTTGGAGGCCATTATCGTAACTATTCCGAAACCTTGTAAAGAAACCTCAACACCGAAAAATTTTCGCCCAATATCTCTCCTTAATCTAGACTCAAAAATCTACACAAAAATGATAGCGAACAGGATAGCCAACTTCTTACAGGACCTCATTCACGAGGACCAGTCCGGATTTACAAAAGGACGTCAATCATCAGACGCCACCAGAAGAGTAATTAATCTGATCCATCATGCTAGCTCTACAGGAACGCCTTCTCTGCTCCTATCACTGGATGCAGAGAAGGCGTTCGATAGAGTGAATTGGGCATACATATCACTAGTCCTTGAGAAGTTTGGCTTTCAGGGAAGAATACTTCAAGCGATTCTCGCATTATACTCCTCACCGTCAGCAAAAGTCTATACATCAGATGCCCTATCGACTCCCTTTCAGTTATCCAATGGTACGAGACGGGGATGCCCTCTATCCCCTTTAATTTTCAATTTGGCCATAGAGCCCCTAGCGGAACATATCAGAACAAATACTAAAATATCTGGATTAACCCTTGCATCCCGCGAACATAAAATCAGTCTCTTCGCGGACGATGTAATCTTGATCCTGAGTAACCCAACATTTTCACTATCAGAAGCCCAAAAAATCTTGCAATGGTTTGGCAACACGTCATACTACAAAGTAAACGACACAAAATCTTCCATATTAGCCCTGAACATATATGCTACCACACAACTATATCTACAGGGTGGGCCATTTATATGGATACACCTTAATAAAATGGGAATGGTTGGTGATATTAACTTCCTGTTTGTGGCACATTAGTATATGTGAGGGGGGAAACTTTTCAAGATGGGTGGTGACCATGGTGGCCATTTTGAAGTCAGCCATTTTGAATCCAACTTTTGTTTTTTCAATAGGAAAAGGGTCATGTGACACATCAAACTTATTGGGAATTTCACAAGAAAAACAATAGTGTGCTTGGTTTTAACGTAACTTTATTCTTTCATGAGTTATTTAAGTTTCTGACCACTTATAAAATGTGTTCAATGTGCTGCCCATTGTGTTGGATTGTCAAGGCAACCCTCTTCTCCCACTCTTCACACACTGATCGCAACATCGCAGGAGAAATGCTAGCATAGGCTATGTATTTGTAGCCAGTATCCGTAGTTTCAGGTGCTGCACATCTCGTATCTTCACAGCATAGACAATTGCCTTCAGATGACCCCAAAGATAAAAGTCTAAGGGGGTCAGATCGGGAGACCTTGGGAATCTGAAAATAGAAACCCCAGTAGACTTCCGTTAACAGATACGACACTTCTATGCTCTACACGTCGTGGACTTTGATGCCTATGACCGATG
>BLSH010384557.1:18170-36806 GCA_018402905.1 Glandirana rugosa | reverse complement strand
GAGGTGGATTGCAAGAAACGTCTCATAACATAACATCCAAGCGGGGGAGGCCTCTCCTTCATTTCGGTGATCACCTCCCTCACCCTCCGTGACGCGTACATCAGTTATTCTTGCTAGTAGTTTTCGACAATATATACATTACCTCCACATTACTAGTATTCTCACGTCGTGGAGGGTGCTGGATTAAAGTTATTATCAGGCTTGTACCTGGAAATATGAATTTCAACGGTCGAACCCTTCGGCAGAGATTTGTACAAATATCTCGTTTAAGATTACGTTGCAAAGTTATTAGTGTCAGGAATTTTTTCCTCGGACTAATCTTATTGACTACATGCGCAGTGCCTCCCACTCCCTCCACTAGTGGCTTTACTTCCTCTCCGGAGGGGGCGAACCTACAATACAATACTCTGCAAAGAACGTTAGGTGGAGATGGTTAAAAGACCTACGTTTAGAGATATTATCTCATTATTGATCTGTTTTCTTGTTCCTCACTTCTTCCACTCGTTTTTCTTTCTTTTTCTCTCTATCTGGCCTCTGCTTCTACTCCTTCTTTCTCTTTCTCTCCCTTTCTTGGTCTAATGGTTCCCCCACAAACAGGCATAATACGGAAGAGCATTTTACCAATACTCGTTGACTAACCATGTCTTATTCCATGTTAGGTAATTCTCCAACCGTGGTCTCACATAATGTTAGGGGCCTGAACGTTCCCGAAAAGAGAACGGCGCTCCTAAAGGAACTACATAAGGTAAAAACAAAAATTGTATTTTTACAGGAAACCCATTTCAAAACCGGAGCAGTTCCCAAACTTTAAAGCACAAAATACCCACTATCCTATCACTCAACCAACCCCATCTCAAAATCAAAAGGCATATCGATTCTCATACACAAAGAAGCGGACATAACTATTACAGATCAACTAGCAGACCCTAATGGTAGATACCTTTTCCTCAAGGGGCAATGGGCTGGGAAACCCGTTACCTTGGCCAATATTTATTTTCCTAATTTGTCCCATGTGACGTTTTGTCAACGTATGATAGAGGAGCTGAAGTCCTTTGCCAAGGGCTGTATCCTACTGGGGGGGGGGAATTCAACATACCGCTGGACCCGTTACAAGACACCTCTAACCATAAATCCAGTATTACCTAAAGGAAATTACGCACAATAAAACTTTTACTGGCACAACTTACGTTAATGGACACTTGGCATACAGCTAATCCGACTGACAGAGACTACACCTATTTTTCAGCTCTCCATAATAAGTTCACTAGAATTGACTATATATTTATGACACAAAGAGACCTCCCAAACCTGAAAGATGTGAAAATTGGCATTAAGATGTTCTCAGATCATGCTCCAGTCTCCCTAACCCTGAGCACACCAACATCACACATTAGAGGGGGAACATGGAGACTCAACCCAACAATATTAACCGACTTGACAAGACAACAACACATTGCATCCATTATAAAATCCTACTTCGTTGACAACACCACGGGAGATTTCTCTCCCATAACAATATGGAACGCTCATAAATGTGTAGTAAGGAGTGAACTTATAAGCATGGGAGCTAAAAAGAATAGAGAAGCTGAGAAAGAAACCAATGATTTGATTAAACGAATTAGACACTTGGAAGCACAACACAAAAAATCACTAGCTTTGACTACTGCTGAGGAACTCCAGGAACTAAGAAAATCCCTGTAAAACATAATAGACACTAAAGCAAAAAGGACACTGTTCCTGAAAAAAGGGTTTTACTATGAACACAGCGATACAACAGGTACATTTTTAGTCAAGGCACTAAAAGATGCGCAACTAGCTTCCAACATACATGCCATCAAAACACAAGATGGGAAATTGACACACAAAACCGATAAAATTGCTGAAGTATTTCAGGCTTACTATTCCAAATTATACCACTTACAACCCCCTCATAAACCTGCAGAACTCACAGGCACACGAACACAGCTTCTGGAAGATTATCTATACTATAGCGGTCTCCCTAAACTTGATGAGGTAGATGCATACAAACTAGATGAACCCTTAACTGAAAAATAACTTATTGATGCCATTCAATCATTAAAAACTGGGAAGAGTCCGGGCCCAGATGGCTTCACTACACATTATTACAAAACCTATGCCAATCTCCTAACACCACATTTACTAAAAGCCCTAAATTATTTTAAAGAACCCCAAGAGGTCCCATCTGAATTTCTAGAGGCACACGTCACGATACTACCCAAGCCAAATAAAGACCATACAGATTGCGGTAATTATCGCCCAATCTCGTTACTCAATCTAGACCTGAAGCTTTTTGCTAAGATTTTAGCAAATAGACTTTGACCTTTTCTGAATGACTTAATTGGCCCAGAGCAGGTGGGTTTCATGCCTGGAAGGGAAGCTAGGGATAATGTTACCAAAGCTTTAAACCTTATCCACAGGGCTAATACCAATGACTTTGAAAGCATGCTGTTGTCTACAGACGCAGCAGAAACCTTTGATAGGGTCTCCTGGGATTTCCTTCTAGCAACATGCTCACATATAGGCCTTCAGACACATATGTTATCCTGGATTTCTACCCTGTATCAATACCCGACAGCTAGATTGAAGATAAACAATACCTTATCTGATCCCGTCAAGATACGCAATGGGACGAGGCAGGGCTGCCCCCTATCTCCTCTACTCTTCAACCTGGCATTAGAACCCCTTATAAGAACAATTAACATTACATCAGCAATCCACGGGTTCCAGACAGGTGGGAGACTATATAAGACAGCAGCATACGCTGATGATCTACTATTTTTCATAACACAACCACATATATCCATCCCCAACTTATGCAAAGCCTTTGACATATATGGTTACATGTCCAATTTTAAAGTTAACTATGGGAAGTCAGAAGTGTTAAACCTAACCTTGAAAGGAGACAACCTGATCAGAGTCAGAGAGAACTGCCCTTACACGTGGGAAGAGAAGGCCCTTAAATACTTGGGAGTGTGGGTCACGCCAGAACTGGGATCAATGTATGCGTCAAATTTTAAGCCTTTACTAGCTAATGTAAACAGGATCCTCTCCCAATGGAATTTAAAAAAAAATTTGTGGTTCGGAAGGTCAGCGATAATAAAAATGTCGATCTTGCCACAAGTATTATACCTGTTCCATACTATTCTGATAAAATTACCCGCACAATTTTTCCTATCACTGCAGACGATACTTCGGAAATTCTTCTGGGCTTCGAAGAAACCACGCATTCAGTTGCAACTCCTTATGAGGCCTACACAGAATGGAGGGTTAGGTTTCCCAGACTTTAAACAATACTATCACGCTACTCACATCAAACGCATCATAGACTGGAACTGTTATGCTGATAATAAGGATTGGGTGTCACTGGAGATTGGCACAGAGAAATCTTTGGTGAGCTTATCACCATGGATACCTTGGGAGAAATGCCCAACCAATCTGAAAAATCATCCCCTAATAGCGGCCACACTAGATGCTTTCAGGAAGTCATGTAAGATTAGAGGCATCTCCTCATCACCAGGACCTCTGACACCTTTACACAATAACCCAGATTTCCCACCAGGACAATCGCTACATCACTTAGGTCTCACATACAGACACAAAACATTGATGGCTGGTAATTGCATACACCAAGGCAGAATGAAACCCTACAATGTGCTCCAAACTGACCAAGGACACAAAGAATTGAATTACTGGACATACAGGCAAATACATAATTATATTACTAACACCTCCAGACTACCACACTTTAAAAGAGAGCCTACACCACTCGAAAAAATCTGCTTGGAAGGAACTCCAACACCTAAATCTACTTCTTTGGTATACACCTTGCTGCAACCTACCACTTCTCCCAATAAAAATATACACAAACTATTTTGGGAAAAATCTCTTAAAACAACTATTACGGACGAACAGTGGCTTCACACATAAATGCTCTATCAGTACCAGATTCCAAGAAACGTCATTTAAAATCCTCACTAACTGGTATCTAACCCCAATTAAATTACAAAGATGGTTCCCTGATCTCTCCGACAGGTGTTGGAGATGCAATAAAGACCAAGGCACACTGTCCCCACATTCAAAACTTTTGGAAGGTAGTAAGAGAAATGATAAAACAAATTACTGACACCACTATAGCTCTAACGCCTGCATGCTGCCTCCTCCACATCTCCAATTGATCAATGTCAACATACAAAAGATCATTGACTAGACACTTACTCACTGCGGCAAGATCACTAATCCCTAAATACTGGAACTCTACATGTATAACTACTTTAAAGGAATGGTTGATTGCAGTAAATGACATATATACACTAGCAGAAACCAGTGCAATAGCCAATGAAACAACAGACAAACATAACAGAACATAGAATAGCTGGGTAGCATTTAAATATACCCCTATGTATGATCACTCTCTCAGAAGCTGAAACACAAGCTTCGATTACACAGAACCACCAACCAAACCCTCTGGTCTAACCACCTCTTCTTATCTTCTTATCTCTTTTCACATTGATCTTTACTTATTGTAACTTTTCTTTATCTCTTTTTATGAAGAGTATATCATTTTTAATACTCGGTTAACTGAGCAACCAGTTAGATATTGTCATGGGCTATTTTTGCAATTACATGGTATAAACACCAATGGTTTATATATGCATATTGGGGCCCTCATCTGAGTGGAATTTACAAGCCACAACTAACACAGCTGACTGGTCAGGGGCCGGCTGCGCCTGACTCCCTGGCCGCAGAAGATCCCATTTTGGGGCATCCGGGGAGGGGGGCATTTGGCTATGATGAGCCCTCACAGTACAACAATTTTCTACTCAGATGATATGCTCAAATAACAGGTTTGAGTCAAAAATCAAAGTTTGACAACAAAATTGTTACTTGCCTGACCTGTTGAAGATATATGTCCTTGATAAACAGTCTTTTTTTTTTCTTGTAAATTTTGCTTGATATACTTTGCTTCTTTTATTATGTATTCATCTGAGAATCTAATAAAACATATTGAAACAAAAAAAAATGCACTTAGAGGCCTCAGTACCACAACATGAGGTAAGCCACATGTCTTCTATCATGCCTTTACTACCCGCACAATCCCCCATGCCTGATCCAATTGCTGCCTTCTCTACTGCCTTCCCTACTGTGGGGCAGCCTGTGATGGACAATGTCCTTAAATACTTGAGGAGCTCAATACAGGCAGACATGCTATCTGTAATATACAGTGTCAGTCAAAGCATAGAAACGCTGGAGCATGAAATCAATCATATGGAAGCTAATATGGGGGACATTACTGACACAATTAATGACATTATAGACACCCAAGAAGATCAGGCCCAAGACACTAAATGGTTAAAGGATAAAATTGCAGACATTGATGACAGGTCTAGAAGAAATAATGTTAAACTACGCGGAGTTCCTGAATCGGTGCAATCTTCATACCTGTCCTCTTATGTCAGAGGCCTAATCAAGACTTTACTGTCAGACACAAATTATATTGAATTAGTCATTGACCGCATTGATAGGCTACCAAAACCTCCCTTTCTGCCAGACAATATACCCAGAAACATGATCCTTAGGATCCACTTCTATCATGTAAAGGTTCAATTTAAGCAAAAAGCAAGAGCATTTGGTACCCGGCCTGACCCGTATGGTCAACTGCAAATATTCGCAGACCTCTCCTAACATACAGTGAGCCGCCGGAGACAACTAAACAACATCACGAAAACACTCTGCAACAATCAAATTCAATACCAATGGATTGCTCCCTCCAAAATCTATATTACCCTATATTATATTTTGGTATGAAACATGTCCTCACTACAAAATGGGATGCAACTTCTACAAGCATGGGGTATTATCCCAGACCCTGCTGAAAATTCCCCTATGGATCAAAGCAACGAGAGATATCCTCATTCTATCCCACTACCGTAAATATCCAACAAACCTCGTCAATCCACCTAGCAGGGGTGGGATCTCTCGCAATAGGTGGTGCAAATTCCTAAGCATCGGTTGTGCCCACACCAAGGAACTGAAAGTTTGGGAGTAGCCCAAACTCGGGTTACTTTTCTTTTGCGTTGTTTTTGTTTTCCTTTTTTTCTCTCAGTTTTTCTTCTTTTTTTAAAAAAAAAAAAGAAGAAAAAAAAGGGGTTGCTAGATATGTATCTGTCAATTCCACCAAGCAACACAGCATTTAGTTTCAAGCTTATATTTTCTCACCACCTAATGCTCTGAAGACTACCTACCAATAACTCACCAAGTTTAGCCGTAAAGTTTCTGTTACTCCATTCACTACTTCAATATGGTCAAAATCCTATCAATTAATGGAAATGATCTCAACCATCCCTCAAAGCGTTCCTCCCTCTGGAAACTGGCATCACAAACCAACTGCAATATTGTGAGTGTCCAGGAAACCCACTTTTGCCAAAACAAACTCCCTCACTGCACATCTTATGACTTTCCTACTATATTTACAGCAAATGCTCCGCAAAAAAAGAAAGGTGTTCTCCTAGCACTCAAAAACTCCACGTCCTTCCAGCTAGAAACATGTGTTCAAGACCCTGAGGGGCGCTATCTAATTGTAGTTGGTACGATTAATGAAGAATAGTACACCATAGTTTCTGTTTAAGCACCAAATGTACACCAACTGAGGTTTCTACATAAACTCCATAAAAAAAGTCAGTAAAATCCAACAAGGAGCAGTAATCTGGTGTGGAGATTTTAATGTTTCTCCAGATCCACAAATAGACACGACAGCTATCTCTACATGTGGGAAACTGGCTCTGAATCCATTATTAGCCAAATTGTGCCTCTACGATGTATGGCGGTGCCAACACGTGAAATAGAGGGACTTCGCATTCCTTTCCTCTCGTCACAACACCTACTCCCATATTGACCTCTTCCTGACAGACCAATGGACACTACAAAGGATTTCCTCCTCACAAATACTACCTGCCACTTGGGCGGACCACTCACCAATCTGCATCACTATTGAAAACAGTTACAGATCACCACCAACCTTCATATGGAAAATGAATACACGCATTCTACAATCTGAATCCTTCTTCAACTCCCTAAGAGACAATCTGGAAGTTTTCTGCTCACAGAACTCGGGGTCGGTTAAGGACCAACATATCTTATGGGCAGCTCATAAGGCCTTTGTGCGAGGCCTTTTTATTCAGATGGGAGCAAAAGAGAGGAGGCAAAGGAGGCAGCGTGTTACCAAATTGTTAACAGACATCCCAATCTGCAGACTCCCTAAATAAATAAAGCCCTTCTAACAAACTTAAGAAAAAATCTTTAAATTAAGACTTGAGCTTAGATCACTCCTGCTAGAAAACTTTGATAAAGCACAAAAAAGATACAAAATGCAATCCTATGCATGTGGCAACAAAGCGGGTAAACTGCTGGCCCAACAGATGAAAAGTCTCTGAGCCAAAACACACATCCCCTATTTATACCATAGCACTACCAAACAAAAAATATTTGATCCACAAGATATTGCTAATGAATTTAGTGACTTCTATAAAAAAAATTACAACTTAATAGATAATGAGAGTACACTACAATCTCAATTAGCCTCTATTCAGGCATTTTTAGACTCTGTCCAGCTTCCTAAACTCTCAGAGGATCAACTAACCTCTCTCTCCACACCCCATTCACTAAAGCAGAAATTAATCAGGCCATTGACACCCTACCTAAAAACAAAGCATCTGGTCCAGATGGCTTTGTGGGCAAATATTATAAGAAATGTAAGTATATACTAACAGACACTTGGTCCCAATACTTAACAATGCTGCCTTCTTGGCTTTCCTCCCTACAGAAATGTTGAATGCGACAATCATTACTTTGCCGAAGCCAGGTAAGGAACCAACATCTCCCCAAAATTTTCATCCCATCTCCCTTCTCAATCACGACACTAAACTATTTGCTAAAATAATTGCCCACAGGTTGATTGATCTCCTTCAGAATTTAATCCACCCCAACCAGTCAGGTTTTATCAAGGGGCACCAAACATCGGACGCCACTCACAGACTGATACATTTAATGCATCATGCAGAATCCGGAATGCCTTCTCTGCTCCTATCTTTGGACTCAGAGAAGGTGTTCGATAGGGTTCATTGGAACTAGCTCTAAGGAAATTCGAATTCCAAGGTCACATTCTGTCAGCAATCCTAGAACTTTACTCTCATCCTTCTGCCCAGGTTTACTGCTCATCTATGATTTCCACACCCTTTAACATAACAAACGGGACAAGGCAAGGCTGCCCCCTCTCCCCACTTATCTTTCATATAGTAATAGAGCCATTAGCAGAAACAATCATGTCACTACAGAACATTAATGGTCTACAAATTGGCAAGTAAGACCACAAGATCAATTTGTTTGCGGACGATGTAATTCTCATTCTATCTAACCTCCTCCCTGGCTTTTGATGTGATATTCTTGATCATTTTATTAGCATATCCTACTATAAAATCAATGCCTCTAAATCATATATTTTACCTCTGGGGGTACCCTTGGATAAACAGTCACAGCTGAAATCTCTTTATCCCTATGCATGGCCGAAAACTCAATCTCCTATTTGGGATTTAATTTAACTAAAAATGTTTCCTCACTAGTTGGTTCTAATTACTCTCTCATTTCAACAATCCTACCTAGAGATCTTGAAAGCCTTGCTAAATCCCATTTTTTGTGGTCAGGAAGACCAGCAGCCTTCAAAATGATCCAATTGCCAAAAAGCTTATATATCTTTAGATCCCTCCCCATACCTGTTCCAACCTCCTTTTTCACATCCCTCCAAAGGATACTAAGTACATTTCTATGGAAATTGTCCAAACCCAGAAGCACTAAGTACAACCTATTAAAACATAGTCTAAATGGGGGAGCCGGTTATGTGAGTCTAAAAGATTATTATTTTGCTACTATTCTAGCACAGATCAAACCATGGTTTGTGAGAGACCTAACATTCCCCTGGAGAGACATTGAGTCGACCCAGATCCCATGCAATGATCAACATGCCTGGCTCAGCAACCCTTGAGTCAGTAAAACTAGGTCACGACTCTCTCCTACAATAGGACTCGAACATCAGGTGTTCATTTGTTTGGGTTTTCCTGAACATTATGGGGCGTTTGTAGCAACGTCGCACAGCCAAATAATGCATTCAAATGGCGGCGGAATGCCGCCCGCTGATTGGCCAAAGCATGCACATGACCTGCATGCTTTAGCTAATCAGTGGGCGGCCTGCTGTGAGAGCTTTGATTGGCTAAAGGCAGGGTGCCTTTAACCCATCACTGCACAGCAGCCTCAATCCACGCCTCACACTATATAAAGCCGCTTGTACAGCGGCTCCAAGTAGTGTGTTGGCGGCGGTGGTCGGAGTTAGACAGAGAGCTTAGGTTCCTGAATACAGGCAGTTTAGCTAGCTAGCTTTAAAACATGTTTAAAAAAGTAAAACAAACAAAAGATAGATAGCTAACTAGATAAATAGATAGGGCGAAAACTGCAATCTATCCTTCTATCTGTCAGTTAGTGCAGGCAGGTCAGTGTAGGGAAATATATATAGTCTAGTGTGTATATATATATATATATATATATATATATATATATATATATATATATATATACAGTATCTACAGTATCTCACAAAAGTTCGTACACCCCTCACATTTTTGTAAATATTTTATTATATGTTTTCATGTGACAATACTGAAGAAATTACACTTTGTTACAATGTAAAGTATTGAGTGTACAGCTTGTATAACAGTGTAAATTTGCTGTCCCCTCAAAATAGCTCAACACACAGCCATTAATGTCTAAACCGCTGGCAACAAAAGTGAGTACACCCCTAAATGAAAATGTCTAAACTGGGCCCAAAGTGTCAATATTTTGTGTGGCCATCATTATTTTCCAGCACTGCCTTCACCCTCTTGGGCATGGAGTTCACCAGAACTTCACAGGTTGCCACTGTAGTCCTCTTCCATTCCTCCATGACAACATCATGGAGCTGGTGAATTTTAGAGACCTTGCACTCCTCCACCTTGCATTTGAGGATGCCCCACAGATGCTCAATAGGGTTTAGGTCTGGAGACATGCTTGGCCAGTCCATCACCTTTACCCTCAGCTTCTTTAGCATGGCAGTGGTCATCTTGGAGGTGGGTTTGGGGTCATTATCATGTTAGAATACTTTTCAGATCCTCAGTTCTTTGCCATGAGGTGCCATGTTGAACTTCCAGTGACCAGTATGAGAGAGAGAGAGAGTGATAACACCAAATTTAACACACCTGTTCCCCATTAACACCTGAGACTTGGTAACACTAACGAGTCACATGACAACGGGGAGGGAAAATAGCTAATTGGCCACAATTTGGACATTTTCACTTAGGGGTGTACTCACTTTGCTGTACACTCATTACTTTACATTGCAGCAAAGTGTCATTTCTTCAGTGTTGTCACATGAAAAGATATAATAAAATATTTACAAAAATGTGAGGGGTATACTCACTTTTGTGAGATACTGTACATGCGGTATATAGTACACTTGATGTGGTGTATTAAAATATATACAGCCCGGTATATATATATATACACACACAGCATATTGAGTGTGCACTATATATCTGTACATACGGTATATAGTACACTTGATGTTGTGAATTAAAATATATACAGCCTGGCATATATATATATATATATATATATATATATACACACACACACAGCGTATTGAGTGTACACCATATATCAGTGCATTATAGTGCATTCGGGGGGGTACGTACGGTATATAGTACACTTGACGTGGTGTCTTAAAATATATACCGTTTTTAACCTCTTAACCCCCGGAGCCCTTTTTTACATCTGTTGTTTACAAGTTAAAATCTGATTTTTTTAATAGAAAATTACTTAGAACCCCAAACATTACATATATTTTCTTCAAACACTCTAGAGAATAAAATGTCAATCGTTGCAATACTTTTTGTCACACGGTTTTGCACAGCTGTCTTTCAAATGCTGTTTTTTCTTAAAAATCACTTTTTTGATTTAAAAAATAAGACAACAGTAAAGTTAGCCCAATTTTTTGTATATTGTGAAAGAGGATGTTACGCCAAGTAAATAGATACCATACATGTTACGTTTGAAAATTGCGCACGCTCGCGGAATAGAGACAAACTCCGGTACTTAAAAATCTCCATAGGCGACGCTTTAAAAAAAAAATTAACGGCCCCGACTATTATACCATTTCCAAGCCCTCCCCATCCAGATCCCAAGCTTCTTCCTCCGGGCAGTCAACCACACATTTGTAACCTTCCTGTGGGCTCTCAAACCTCCTCTTATGGCACAATCGATCCTACAGCTACCTAAGCTGCGGGGTGGCATGGCTCTGCCGAATGCCAACCTCTATCACATGGCTTGTCATATGACATGGGCCCTGGACTGGTGTCGCCACAGTACACTCAAGCAGTGGGTACAAGTGGAGCAGGCTTTAGCGGAGATACCATTGGAGATGGTTCCATGGTGTCAAACAGGCCTACCTCCCCATATCTTGAAACATCCTACAGTGGCAGAGACATGTAGGGTGTGTGGGAAGGTGTTCCGAGACTTTTCGGTTGCGCCACTACCGTCACCACTCACCCCTATTATCGGTAACCCAGCGTTCAGCCCTGGACTGCAAGACACTACGTTTCGGGAATTGAGGGCCATTCCCAAGCCCACTATTTTATTGTCAATGGACAGTGGATGGCCAGACAGCAAATCTCTGAGGATCCAGTCCTGGTGGGCCTGTTCTTTTGGCAAAAGGTACAACTAGCCCATTTCATAGGCACATTACCTCCGCCGGAGCCATTCCGGAGGTGCCTCACTACCTTTGAACAGCTTAAAACAATCTCCTATACAGCATGTGGTATCTCAGACGTACCAACTGTTGATAGCACCGTCACCAGACTACAAACTGCCCTACCTCGCCGGGTGGGGAAGGGAGCTGGGACTACAATTCACGGACAAACAGGTTGACAGAAGCCTCCTGTTTTCCTCCAAGACCTCGATTTTGCAAGAAGAAGGAAGAAGAAGATGAAGATTGAAGATGAAGAGAGGACGCAAGAAGACTAAAAGAAGAAGCAGAAGACCAGAAGAAGGACCGGACCAGGAGAAGAAGGAGGACGAAAGAAGAAAGAAGAAAAGAGCTATTTTACACAATAAAGGACTTGTCAAAGACTGCCTCTTGTTTTTTTTACCACTACACTCCTTTTTTGGTGAATGGGTAGGGGTACAAAGTTCCCCATACCTATTCACATAGGGGGGTTGGGATCTGAGGACCCCATTATTAACGGGGGCTTCCAGGTTTCATTAAGCCCCCCACCCGCAGACCCCCACAAGCACTGGCCAGGCTTGTGGGGAAGAGGCTCTTGTCCTCATCAACATGGGGACAAGGTGCTTTGAGGTATGGGGGCCGAGCCCCCCTCCCCCAAATGACCCATACTCCCCATGTTGAGGCCATGTAGCCTGGTACGGTTCAGGAGGGGGGGCGCTCACCCGACTCCCCATCCTAACCAGACAGGGCCGCATGCTCGGATAAGGGTCTGGTTTGGATCTTAGGGGGAACCCCACATCAATTTTTTTTAATTTGGTGTGGGGTTCCCCTTAATATTCACACCAGACCTGAAGAGCCTGGTTTGGACTGGGGGGGACCCCACGCACTTTTTTCAGCAATTTTTTATATATTGCCGGGAACCGGCTATACATTACAGCCGCGATTTTAAATTACATTTTTTCCTATGGAAATGTCATTTTGCTCTGGCTATGTTCTATACCTCACAGACATGTACCCTTTTACACACAGACTAAGGACACCCCCCAGGCACAATATTTAAAGGAATTTTTCACTTTAAGCATTATTAAAATCACTGCTCCTGCAAAAACAATTGATTTAAAAACTCTTTTTTTCATTGATACATGTGCCATAGGGCAGGACCCGGGTCCCCATACACTTTTTAGGGCAATAACATTGCATATAAGCCTTTAAAATGAGCACTTTTGATTTTTCATGTTTGGGTCCCATAGACTTTAATGGTGTTCGAATGTTCGCCCAAACTTTTTGTCTGTTCACATGTTCTGGTGCGAACTAAATCGGGGGGTGTTCGGCTCATCCCTATCCTACAATCACAGCCTCAGTAATAGCCTTTAGATATTGTCTAATGCATGCCTACAAAGGAGATGTTTCATGCCATCTACCAATACCTATCTCAGTACTGTCATATATGATACCAAATCTTCCCTAGCACCTATTTAAGGATAAAGGTATAATCTACTTATCCGAACTTTACTGCAATGGGTTACTAAAACCGTTTACTACACTTACACAAGAATTCTCGATCCCTACTACAGATTACTTTAAATATATCAAGATCTCATACTATCTAACAAGGAATCCCACACATACAAGTTCCAGTACACAAAAACATAGGTTTTTACCTATCCACAAGCAAAAACAATCTCAAGGAAATTGCACTATTTTATTGTCTACTAGGCGCAAAAAATTATTTTTCCAAACTACCCCCAATGACATCCTGGGAGAAAGACTTAGGCAAATCTTTCACCAACTCGCAAGGGACTACAGCCATTAAGGCTGCTTGCCAGGCTACTAAAGCCTCTAATTTATGTGAAATAGGCCATAAACTAAACCTGAGATGGTACCTCACCCCAACTCGAATTCATAAATTTGCTCCCTCCGCAGCCCCTACATGCTGGAGGAACTGTGGGGGAATAGGTACTCTCTTTTACATTATGAGGAAGTGTGACAAACTCCAAACCTTTTGGAACTAGATCTTTACACTTATACAAGATGTGAGCAAGCTCACTATAGCCCCAACACCAGAGCTAGCTATTTTGAACATAGGCATTGAAACCTTCCTCGTGCACCTAAGACATGTAATTATCCACGTCCTTTTAGCAGCAAGACTAACCGTCACTAGACACTGGAAATCGACTGACCCATTGAAAATAAGCAAGGTAATATCATTAGTCACACCCATGGTGCGTTTGAATGCATTTTTGCAGCCTCAGAAGGTAGACTAATCCTTATCAGTAAGCGTTGGACCCTATGGCTTGAATGGTTTAATACTGTTGTAAGAATTTAGATGGTGATCAGTTCTTAGAGTTGTACCGCAATGTTATAATGTTAAGGCAACTTTTTTTGTCATTTAATTCCCAACTCGCATTACGTTACTAGGTGGTTTTATTTCCTTATCTGGTTGTTCTCCCATTGTACCACATGGTTAATAATGCCAATTGTAATAGCAACCTTTTAATGTATACTAAGATATCTATACCTTAGGTATATTTCAAAATCAATAAATATATTATTGAATAAATTAAGAATGGGCACTGTTGTCTCATCCCCTCTGTCACAGCTTGATTCCCTATGGGGTGAATGGGGGTGCAAGGAAACACTTATCAATATATGCCTAGAGTGAATGGCATTACTAAGGTTCCTTTATGTTCGCTTCTCATCTGTGGCATATGATTTCATCCACATGACTCTCTTGGCAATGTCCAATGTTATGACAAGCTGTATGATAACTTTTGTTCATGTCACTTTTGTCTATTTTACTTATGTTATAAGTGCTAAAATTCAATAAAAAACATGGAAACAAAAAAAAGGGGGTGAATAAGGTTTAAGAGGGCAGGATTTTTAATATGAAACCAAGATCAAGAACACAGGGACATGACTTCAAACTAGCAGGAGGAAAGTTCAAAAATAATCTTAAACAGTATTATTTTACTGAAAGGGTAGTTGATGCCTAGAATAGATTTCCAGCATACCGTTGTATCCTTGATCTTAAGACAGTGGAATATATTATAGCCCTCTACCCGAGTAGGTTTATAGTTATTTTCAGGTTTATTATATGTTCGCTATGAAACTTTCTTTTTACCATGTACTGTATATATCTTCACTACGTGGATTCGTTTGGTTGCACTATTTCACTTGACTAATTGCCTATTCTTCTGTATTTCTCTGATTCAATTTAATAATTGGCATGTCTATTGTACCTAACAGATAATTTTCTTCTGTTTTTCGAATTGTGGATAGATCACTTTTTCATCCTCTTTTTTAGATACTATTGTCATAAATCAGAATTTTATAAGGCTTCTGTATTTCATTACCTCATTCAATAAAAGTTTGTAAACAAGAAAGGAATAGCTTTCCAGCAGAGGTAGTGAGTCAGTCAACAGTAAGTGGCTTCAAACATGCTTGTGACAAAAATACAGTAGATCTATACTCGATGAAAAAACAAAAACAAAAAAAAATGTATAAATTAAAAAAAAATGGCAGACTTGATGGACCACTTGATCTTTTTTTCTGCCATCACTCTGTGTATCTATTGCTTTAGTTGTCTTTCAATTATTTATATATACCCTACTAGGGAATTAATTAATTAAATAATTGTGTAATTCTATGAAATTTAGTTGCTAACTGAAGTCGATAAGGTATATCTCATCTGCTGCACTGCTGTAATAGGTAAATCAGACATACAGTAAATATTCAGCAAATATGGAAATATGTAATTAAGGCAATAAACAGAGACATGGTTATATCTAAAATAAAGACATGAATCAAATAGGAAAATTATATATTCCATTAAAAATCTCTATTATCGGTTTCATCTCTATTACTGTTAAATCATTTAGCACTTCTGTGAAAGTGGATTGTACTTGAAGGCCAATGTTGTTAACCATCGTTAACCAAATTAACAGCATTTTATGTACATTGCCAGACAAAAAATGAGTAACACTTGCTGTGCTCTAGATAAATATCTATTCTGTTGATTCTCCCTAGTGCTGACCTTTTTCCTGCAAGCAAAATTCTGAGATCATTTCAGGCAAGTTGTAATTAATGCAAACAAACAGCCTTTGAACTTTTTATTTACAAGCATACATTATAGACACTGAAGCTTGTGAAGTTTAAAGACTGACAATTCCATTCACGCTAATGAAGATTCCATTCCTCCCAAACTGGAATTCCGCAATACAAGCTTTTTTTTAGCATTTTATTAATTATTGGGAAACCCAAAGTTAACACACATAATTATGTAATTTGCTCTTCTTTATATATTACACTTTTACTGCCTCCCAGTTTAGGGAACATGTCATATGTCACAAGAATATAAATAAGGGGTCTTGGTTTATAACATGACAAGTATGAAATTGCTATTTCTATTGTTAGGGTCCCTGTTCAGACCATCCTATCTATTACAACCACAGCAGGCACATACTTAAGCAAATACTATACCTATAAAACTATTATTTCTGCTGCTATCAGATCATGCATAGATTTACATAACAATGTACCTGGGTTCAGTTTGGTGAATATTTGGCAAACTTTATTGAAGTTCAGATCTGGAATCTGAACCTGATTGAAATCATTGGGTGCCTAATGTTCATTTTCAATAATGGACATTTTCCAAGCGAAAAGTCAAGGAATTGACAAAGAAAGGGCATTGGGAGCCAGACATTGACCTGGGAGACGTGCACAAAAGAAAAGAAAATTAAAAAAACAATTGTCAAAAGACATAGCAGCTGCACAGACACAGCCGCTGCGTTCGGGCCATGCTCCCACACAGATGTCACATTGGGAGCTGTGTCTGTGCAGATGATGTGTTCCAATTGACAAGAATGGGACTGCCTGCACAGGGATATATGGAACACTTATGCATTGCCAAGTGGGTAAACACGACCCTCACACAGGGTATGGATTCATACACCCCATGTAAAGATGTCAAACCAAATTTCATTGTGTGCCACATTAGCATTATGGTTGCCCTCAAAGGGCTGGTTGTACGAATAATAGTAGATATCCAGAGCATCCCATTCTCCTTTACATAAGATGTAAAGAGCCCCCCACCATCAGAAGTCAAGAGCCCCCACCCTCCCTTACATCACAGTGCACCCCCTTTACCTGGTGCTGCTGCCAGGAACAAGCTGGGGGTGGAGCTGGGAAGCAAAAAGTGCAGGGTCTGGAAGAGGACCAGAGAAGGGCTGGAGTCTGCTGAATGCTGAGACCAGGGAGTGCTGTGGCTGCACAGAGGGGTGCAGGATCTGTAGGATGAGCTCTGTCCTCTCTGCTGACGAGTGCTGAGACAGGGAAAGGGAGGGCAGTGTTAAGCTTCTCCAGGGCTGCATGGAAAGGCTCAGGATCTGGCAGAGGAGTTCTGTCCTTCTCTCTGCTGCCACTGACTCTTGAGACAAGGTGGGGATGCAGACGAGGGGGGAACTACAGATGCAGGAGTGGTGCGAGGGCCACATGAAATGGCCTGGAGTTCCAGATTTGGCCTGCAGCCTTGTGTTTGAAACATGTGTCTTAGAGGGTCTTAAATGGCAACAAAATACATGCAATTTATTTAAAAAACATGCTTGGGGAATGACTTAAATGTCTACATGTACAAGAACATTATGACTCTCGGGGACAGTGTCAGCAACACTATAGTCTGGAATCACATAAATTGCATGTCTGTTAATTTACATTACTTTCACATAATTAATTGGCTCGTATGCCACAGCAGAAACCCAATATGATGGATTTACACCCTAAAAAAATTGTATTTGAAAGTTTTTGAAAAAACACATAATTTTTTGTGTAGCGGTCATAATTGAGCATTGGAAGCAGCAGAGGCAATACAGCAAAAACGATATTAAGGTTTATACTAAAAAAAGCTATCAAGGTATAAAGGCAAAACAAGTCACAGAAAATAACTTGTATAGATCTATTCAGTAATAGAGTTGAGCGGACACCTGGATGTTTGGGTTTGTCTGGTTCGGCCGAACTTCGCGGAAAAGTTCGGGTTCAGTACCGAACTTGACCTGAACTTGACCCGGGACCCTGAAACCCATTGAAGTCAATGGTGACCCGAACTTTTGGGCACAAAAATGGCTGTAAAAAGTGCTGGAAAGGGCTAGAGGGCTAAAAGGAAGCCAAATGGGGGTAAGAGTAGGACAAGTGCCCTACAAACAAATGTGGATAGGGAAATAACTTAAAATCACATAAAAAAAAAATGGTAGGAGGAGGTGGATGTGCAGTAGGAGCCTAGAAGTTGACTAGGCCATGACAATGGCAGTGTAGGTGGAAGTGGCGGTGGTGGAGGAGGTAGCCAACACTGTTTTTTGTTTGTTTGTTTTTTTTTCTAATTGGGGTAGCCCCCAAAATATTGAGACATATTAAAAAAAACAAGTATACCAATGGCTGTGTGAGGCCGGTCTAAATGTTTATTCTGCACAGGGTACAGACAAGTCTTCTGGGATCCATGCCTGGTCCATTTTAATAAATGTTAGCTTGTCCACGTTGGCTGTGGACAGACGGCTGCGCTTGTCTATGATAACGCCACCTGCCGTGCTTAACACACGTTCAGACAATACACTGGCTGCAGGGCAGGCCAGCACCTCCAAGGCATAAAGGGCAAGCTCAGGCCATGTGCCCAATTTGGAGACCCAGAAGTTGAATGGGGCAGGCCCATCAGTCAGTACGTGTAGGCATGTGCACACATACTGTTCCACCATGTCGTTGTACCACCTTGTCATACACACGTGTACGGATGTGCATGACTGACTACCCGGACGGGGTAAGTTGAAGAC
>BLSH010384500.1:213585-224045 GCA_018402905.1 Glandirana rugosa | reverse complement strand
CTGATTAAAAACAAGTGACCCGGGTCATCCATCCATGCATCCAGATGCAGCACAATTGCACTTGTGGTAACAATTGGACTATGAACACACTGCCATATAAGAAACAGAGCACAGAACATGCTGAGAGGGATAACCGTCAGGGATGAGGATATGAAGTGGCTATACAGGGCCAAATACTGGTGGTCCCAAACAAGGTGCATAAATTAAAGAATGAATGGCAAGAAGCTCAAATAGGAGCTGTATAACCACTTACTGGCGATGTATCTGGACAAAAGGTTAAAATAAATGGCACAGACAAATTAGAAGCTGTATAGCCACTTTATGACAGTATGCAGTTCATGTATATAAGTATGGATATTCTATGTACAAAAAGGAGCCTTATACTGATAGCCTCTGAACAGGTGTATGGAGATAATTCAATTGAATTGCACAAGAAAGTCCAATTGGAGCTGTAGGACAACTTGCTGGCAGTTTAGGTGAACTGAAATCAAAGTGAATAGCAAAATGCAATAAGAGCTGTATAAACACTCGGTAGCCATATAGCCATTCAAAAAATTCCATGCAAAGAGTCAACTGAGAGTTGTATAGCCACTTGCTAGTAATATAATTGAAAGGAAATCAAAGTGAATGGCAGAGTTCAAGGAATACTGCATAATCACTTTGTGAACAGTATGCCCATTTGATGAATGTTCCATGTACAATATAAACGGAGTAGGCTGAGGAAACAATTGGATAATGGGGAGAAATTCAGCTTAACACATGGACTATTCAAATCGTTAGATCATGGACATATAGTCGTTGATAATTCCAGGATGGTGCCTCCACTTATGCTGGAGTCTTTATCTTATCAGTTAGAGGTTTGCGTTCATGATATTAAATGGTAGTTGGTGTGTGTGTATGTCCCTTATTGCTTGGTCATGTGTTGGCGCAAGTGTGGTAGGACGATGGTATAAGTGGGTGCCTCTTCCTTGACATTTATGAAAAGGGTCGTTCTGCATGATGGAGTGTAGTATTGAAGGCTATCTTGTGTTGAATGCATAGTAGAGGGTCACAGACTTTAGTGCTGTTCCCCAAAGGTCAGTGGAGAGGAGCAATGTCTATGGGGTCCTATCTGGAGTACGAGTTCATGAGCGAGAGTGTTGTGTCATCAATTCTGAATAGTGGTCCGAGTACCAGAAGATTATCCATGGAGTCCAGAGTTTATGGAACTTGTCTGAGGCTTCATTGGCTAAGGCTGCTAATTGTGAAAAAATGTGGTGTATCTTCGCGCTACTATGAGACCTCTATAGTGTTTCAAGGTTGCCGCTGTACCTGCTATGTGACAATATAGAGAAAAAGGTGTCTGGGAAGTGAATGGTACTGTGCAGCCTCTGGTGGTGTCCATATGTATCAACACCTTTAGTGATAGTATACAGATAATAAAACATCTAAGATCATTCTGTATAAATAAATTCACTTAAAAAATGTACATGCTGCAGGTATAAAATCAGATATAAGTGCATAAAACCTGTGACAAATAAAACTTCAATATAAAATACACATATCAATAAAATATTTGGACCGAAAGTGATGTAGTGATATCAATATTATCTCAATAAAAATTGATCAACATATACAAGATAAAAGATAAATCAAAAGTCCTTATTACATAGATAAACTGATTGTAGTGAAAATTCAGTGACTTGTGCTCAGGTAGTCCATAAAAACATTCGTGCTCCAAACAGGTGAAGAAAGCCTCTTTTGCAGGGGGGTAGGTATATTAACCCCAAAATGATTCCTTTCTAAGGTGCTTCAAGCGGGTAAGTGCTCATAGAATGCTCACCTCTATGGCTTAGGGTATGTGCGCATCAAGGTATCTTTTGCGGATTCCGTTCATCCGTCCCGCGCTTCCTTGTTACCGATCCTGATCCTCGCAAACGCTCAAACAATCCGATTGGTCACTATCCCTCTCCTGAGTTAATTAAAACTCCATACCACTCAGGCAAGGGGGGAAGATAAAAAGGCAGATAATTTCACCCTCTGCAGGGTACAGCACGTTCACAGTCCCACGTCACTGTGCAGCGGGTCCAGCCTGACCCTTGTAGTTCGTCTTGGTGATGTCGATTTGTCGGTTGCTGTTCAGCCCAGAGGGAATCCCTGTTGGCAGGGGAATAAAAATTGATAAGAGCTAGGAATTATAATATGCTAATTCCTCCATATTATAGATTGTGTCTATTTCACGGAGCCATTCTCCCATTGTGGGGGTGTAGGATGATTTCCAATGCCTTGGGATTAATAACTTTTTCGCTTTTGGAAGGTGCCTGGTTAAGGACCACTGGTATCATTTTATTGGCCCAGGGGTGATGTGAAGTAGACAGCATGACGGGGTAAGCACTATGTTAGTTTCAGCGATGCATTTGATTAAGTTTTTCACTTTGTCCCAAAAGGAAGTTATGGCCTGGCATTCCCACCAGATAAGGACAAGCGACCCTTTGGCCTAGTCACAGCACCAGCATGTGTCCGAAGCAGAGGGGTACCATTTTCATAATCTGGTGGGGGTCACGTATCAATGGGTTAATAGCTTGTAAGACATTTCTTGTGTCCTGATACTGATTGAACTTTTGTGGGCGAAGATATTAGCCCTCGTCCATTGTTTGTTCGATTATTTTGTCTGAAGTGAATTTTCCCATTATTGTTGGGCGTTGGAAGCTCCCGTGTGGTTGGCAATTGACAGCCAAGAGTAAAGTAGAGAGGTGATTTTGTCAATGGGTTGACCTGCTAAGCAGATGGATTGAAATGGTGTCAAGGGCCTGTGGAGTTTATTTTTGTCTAGAGTAGAGAGGAAATTGAACATCTGTCGGTAAGTCCAAAAAGGTAGGTGGGATTGGGGGTTCAGTTGTGCCGTGATGGATTCTAGAGAGCCAATTTTGTTGATTTTTATGAAGTGTAGGGTTAAAACGGGGGTTTTTCCATCTTTGGCCGGAATTCATCCTTTAGCTAGACCTGGTGGGAAGTCAGGGTTTGATTCAATAGAGGTTAACGGGCCTAAGGAAGAGGAACGTTTCAGTTCTTTGTTCACTACTTGGAAGATATTTAAAGTTGCCCCTCCTATGGTATTCGATTTGATCTCATTTGGGAGATTTTTCCATGGGAGGAATCTTTGTGGGAGGGGTGAAAGGTCATTTTCTAAGGCTATCCCCTATCCTTGCAAGGTGGGCGGCGTAGTAGCCTAATTGAAAATTGGGTAATCCGATACCCCCATGAGTTTTTGGTCTCAAGAGTATTTTAAGACTAATTTGTGGTTTGGTTTCCGCCCAGATAAATTTGCGAAGGACCTGGTTAAGTTGTTTAACCACTTCCCGACCGCCGTATGCAGAATGACGGCCGGGAAGTGGCTCAGTTATCCTGACTGGACGTCATATGACGTCCTCAGGATAACAAGCCGCCGTGCGCCCGGGGGGGCGCGCATCGCGGCGATCGGTGGTGTGGGAGGTCAGTCTGGCCCCCCGCAATGCCAATCTCGGTAAAGTGCTTCGATCCGAAGCACTTTACCATGTGACCAGCCGTGACCAATCATGGCTGGTTACAGTGTAATACAGGAAAGCCGTTTATCGGCTTTCCTGTACTCAGGTCTACAGACCTGATGAGGGGAGAGCCGATCGGCTGCATCCCTGACAGGGAGGGTTTGTGCTGATGATTTATCAGCACAGCTCTCCCTCGGATCGCCACCCAGACCACCAGGGAGCCTGCCCAGGGACCACCAGGGATGTGCCCACCCAGGACCACCAGGGAGCCGACCAGGGACCACCAGGGAGCCGATCTGGACCACCAGGAAGACCCCCCTAGACCACCAGGTACGTGACATACTGCTCAGTGCCACCTTCACTCAGTGCCACCTTCAGATGCCACCCTAGACCACCAGGGAATGAGCCCCCTATCAATGTATATGCCCACCAGTGCCCACCAGTGCCCCTATCAGTGCCCACCAGTGCCCCTATCAATGCATACCAGTGGCACATCAGTGCCCACCATTGCCACCTACCAGTGCCTGCCCATCAGTGCCACCTATCAGTGCCCAGTGCTGCCTATGAGTGCCAATCAGTGCTGTCTATTAGTGCCCATCAGTGCCACTTAGCAGTGTCCGTCAGTGCCCATCAGTGCTGTATATCAGTGCCACCTCTCAGTACCCATCAGTGCTGCTTATCAGTGCCGCCTAACAGTGCTCATCATCGCTGCATATAAGTGCCACCTCATCAGTGCCACCTGATCAGTGCCACCTCATCAGTGCCAATCAGTACTGCCACATCAGTGCCCGTCAGTGTAGCCTCATCAGTGCCCACCAGTGATGGAAAAAATTTACTTATTTACAAAGTTTTGTGACAAAAATAGAGAATTTTTTTTTTTTCAAAATTTTCTGTCTTTTTTTATTTGTAGCGCAAAAAATAAAAACCGCAGGGGTGATCAAATACCACCAAAAGAAAGCTCTATTTGTGGGAACAAAATGATAAAAACTTTGTTTGGCTACAGCGTCGCATGGCCGTGCAATTATCATTCAAAGCGCAACAGCACTGAAAACTGAAAATTGGTCTGGTAGTAAAGTGTTCTAAGTGCATAGTATTGAAGTGGTTAAAAAAGTGTGAGGTTAGTTGATGGGAAGGGTATGAAAGTAATAGAGCATGTTGGGAAGTATATTCATTTTAATTATAGCTGCCCTTCTGAACAAGGAGAATGGTTGTTGCTGCCACTTTTTAAGGTATTTCTGTACATTGTTCAGCAAGGGTTTGAAGTTCGCTGAATATATGTTGGTGAGTGAGGGAGTAAGCTGAATTTCTAGATATTTAAGGGCTGTTGGTTACCACTTGAAAGAACAACCTTTGGGTTTTTGCTAAAGAATTGTGGGAGAGAGTGAGGTTGAGGGCTTCCGACTTATTATAATGGACCTTGCAGTTTGAAATGTAGCCAAAGAATTTGAAGGCCCTGATCAAGTTAGGGATAGAGATGTGGGGCTTGGTAAAAAAAATAGCAGATCATCTGCATAGGCCGCAATTTTATATGTGGTTAAATGTAATTTGAAACCTTCGATGTCTGGGTTCTGTTTGATCTGTCTGATTAAGGGCTCCAAGGTCAGTATGAACAAAAGAGGTGATAAGGGGCACTCCTGCCTTGCGCCATTTCTTATATGGACCATGTCAGAGAGGATGTTGTTCACCTTGAGCCTTGCTTGTGGCTTCTGGTACTGCATTGAAATCCAAGACACCATATGGGGCTTCAAGCCTATGTGTTTGCAAGTTTGGAGGAGCTAGTCCCAAGCTACCTATCAAAGGCCTTCTCTGCATCCTTAGACAAGAGAAGGCCTTCGATTTTCTTTTTGTGTGCCCCGTGGATCAGGTTGAGGGCTTTTGTCACATTGTCTCAGGCTTCTAGCCCCGGCATGAACCTTACCTGTTCAGGACCAATGATGTTGCACAGGTGCTCTCTGAGCCAATTTGCAATGATCTTAGCTAGGATTTTCATGTCTGTGTTAAGAAGGGAAATCGGCCTGAAGTTAGAACAATCTGTGTGGTCTTTGTCGGGTTTAGGGATCAAAGCATCATGGGCTAAAGTGAAGGTTTCTGGAATGTTTTGTGGTTGTTGTAAGTGATTAAAAGTCTGTAGGAGGGGTGTTTTTAATAAATCTAGGAATTATTTATAGTAAAATGCTGTGAAGCCATCAGGGCCCAGACTTTTCACAGTTTTCAAGCTCTTTATGGCAGATACAAGTTCGTCTATGGAGATGGGTTCTTCTAGATAGTTTGCTTCCTCTGTGGCTAAGGTGGGAAAACCGTTATCTTTCAGGAAGTTGTCAATAATTTGGTGTCTGTTTCCTTCCACCCCCGGTAGTTTTGGGGATGCTTGGATGTTGTAAAGTGCGGCTATCTGATCTGTTTTATATACCAGTTCACCATTTTTTTCTAATGGATGTGATAGTGGTTGGGTGTTCAGAAGCTCTTAGTGCTCTAGCCAGAAACTTACCGCTCTTGTCCCTATGTTCGTAATAGAAACCCTTTATGAAAAATAGAATACGCTTTGCTTTAAGGATTAACAATGAGTGTAGTCTTTCCCTTGTTTCTGAAAGGTCCTTGGCTACTTGTCCTGTGAGATTTTTTGTGTTGGGCTTCCAGAGCGGCAACTTTCTGGGTCAGGGCAGTCGGCATCTTGTTATTTTGGTGTTTTTTTGTAAGCCCCTAATCATATAATTTCACCACGTATAATGCATTTGTGAGCCTCCCATATTTGCAGGGAGCACTTCCAGCAAGGGGCGGTGCTCCCTGCGTCTCTGCAATGTAATATATGAAAGGTCCTGAAAAATGTTAATGGTCGCGCCATTATATGAAAGCTGTGTCTTATTGCGGGCTTTCAGCAGGATTTTCTCCTTTAGTTGGAAGTCTATAATTCAGCATACCATGTCTCTGGGGGATCTGTCTTCCTTCCCCTTGGTCTCAGGGCATGGTGAATACGCTCCATTCCTATGGGGGTGGCGGGATGCCTATCCAGCAGGATGTTATATATCGAGGTCACTGTCTGTTGTCGCTGATCTGCCTCATTTGTTTCTTGTAGACCTCTAAGCCTCAAGTTGTGGCATCTGCCCCAATTGTTGAGGTCTTCTAAATAGTGATTAAGATCCCTCATTTGTAGAGTGTGGGAGTCCAGTGTATGATGCATGCAGCATATTGTAGTTTTCGTTGCGCAGTAACTTTCTCAACCTCCTGAACTGTGATCACTTGGATGTCTGAGCGGAGCCCTGAGATGGCGGCCATCAGGGTCTCTTTGATGTTGGCTGCCACAGAATGTAAATCACTGAGGCTGGGCTGTTGTTGAGGCGTTAGCATTATCTCCCTGTGGCAGACGGCTCTCCCGAGCTAGTGTTAGGAGGCTGTGACATGCCTGGAGCAGGCGCCATATTGCCTATCTGTGTTCTGAGCATGGCGGGGATCTGCTGGCTGAGTCCATCCGTTGTGCCGTGGGGAGAGCAAGATCTCGTGGCTGAGGAGTCGCGGGAAGCTGTCCCCATCATTGTCAGTTGATTACTGAATCGGTAACCTCCGTTGTAGGCTGTTAGTCCCTCGGTCAGCGGGAGCTCTCTCTTTAGGCAGCCATCAGTGCGCGCATCCAGACTGCGTCCCCCTGAAACATTTTCTTTCTTAGGTCCGCATGTTCTCATAGTTTTTTTAATTCAGGGCAGAATTGTCACCCCTTCCTGTTCATTTTTATGTTGGACTTCAAGTAGCTATGCTGATGCATTTGCTATGGGAGGCATAGTTCTGGATTCTACTCACATAGGGGTGACATTCCTCCAGTACTAGAGCAAGCACACATCTGATAAAAGTTCATGAAAAGAGAGTGTAGGATGTGCACAGCATAGGGAGAAAAACCCTGAACAATACATTCCGTAAGCATTCTTAACATTCTTTTGTGAGAATTTAGGTTTGATTTAACCATAATACAGAAAAGGTATGTGAGATATGATTTAAATCTGAACTGTAGACAAAAAATAAATAAATATGCAATTAAAATTAAATATGGGAAATGTTTTACCTATAAATGGATTTGTCCTTTAGTTCCTGAAAAGTATGCAGTGCCAAGCAGCACACATAGTCTGGAGACCTGACTGTTCTTAATTGCTGTTAACTAATGCAAGTACAGTAGGTCTGGTCTCTGCCACAACCTGTAACTGAACAGTAAGAAGAGAAGCAATAGCTCCTCTATCTTTCACTCTGCACTCTTCTCCTCACAGCATATTTCTTGTTAACATGTGAGTACAACTTATTGGCACCTTGTGTTGCTGCTCCTTTATCCAGTCCGAGCTCTAATGTTCAAAATCACAGAAACAAAACATATTTTGCACATAGAGGTTTGGAAAATAGAAACACTAATTGTAAAAAGATAAATGAAGTGTTTTTGTACATTGTGATGTGTTTTTTCAGGGACAAGTACAGTTTGGGAATAGTGGGAATATCTGTTTAACATGCTATTTTTCAATCAAGGAAAGTGTTTGAACAAGATCCTTTGTGGTGTTCTGTAAAACAATGGAAAACAGATACCGTTGTATATGTGTGTGTACTATAAACCGAAAAAGTACACGTTTTAAACTGTCCCCATTGTTCAGCGGAGCTCTTGCCCAAAACTGGTTGCAAACTTAATTATAGCTTGTCGATAAGAATCAACAAAACTTGAACTTTCAACACTTTACCTATTGCATTAATGGTACTTCGTTGCCATATAGAGTATTTAGAGAAAAACACTTCCCTCCAATAAATTATCGTAGGAAAGGAGTTGACAGGGTTACACCCATGTGGGAAATGCCTTGAGTCCTGTTTGCTACAAATATTGTTGACCAGCTATAATGGAAGCAAAGTGACTAAATAGAATATCCCTATTGCATACAGACTAGTGCATTTGCAAGGAAAGGGTAGGTAGTCTGTGTGTATGTATGTATGTATGTATGCATACTTGTAGCACGTTGTTTGTCTTATATTGTATTCCTGTAATTGTAAAATGTATTTTTTCACAGCATTCTTGTGTAGTTAAGGTACATTAATATACTAACGTTTTTTATTTACTTGGCTCAATTGCAAGAATTAGACAAGCAGTGAGAATGAGCAAAACATATGTACAAATGCAACAATACTGACTAAAATAACAAAACTAGTGGAGATACTAAAATAAAGACACCAAAAACTGTAATGAGCTTTGGGTTTGGATCAACCTGGACCCTAACTGGTTGAGGTTCTCTGAATGGATAAACTAAATGGCCAGATTTGGCCAGTTTACCTGCTTGAATCTCCAGCTGCTGAACCCGGAAGTCTTTAATTTATAAATGGAAGCTTCTTGCGCACTAGCTTGTTTTACATTGTAAAGAAGACAATGAATATTCTGGATGATATTATTGAAAAAATATAGTCATGATCATGTTTGCTCAGTGATGTCACCCAGCATACCCAGTCAGCTTTTTGACATTCAAGATCTAGCCAATGACCTGTTATTTGTGACAGAAGTGTGACAGGAGGAGATTGTTGTGACAAAGGTCATCATGTCTTTGGGTCCATGGGACATTGTGACTGATGATGAATCTACGTTGCTCAATTACTTATTGATGTAATATTTACATTAGAGGATACCGTTTAGTTATTTTCACAAGTACTATGTGGGAAGGGAAGGAACAGAATAATGGGGGTTCCCTTTTCCTTAATAGGCCTTCAGATTCTGATAAAAAGCCCCTTATTCACCAGGCTAGGGGCAAGGCATCTTGTCCCCAAGTTGGGGGCACGTGACCTAGTATAGTTCATGAGGGGGTACATGCTTGCTATCCCTCCCATTCCTGGTCAGCAAGGCTGCATGCTTGGACAAGGGTCCAGTATGGATTTTTAGGGGGCCTCATAGAGCTTTCATTTTTTGTGTGGGGCCCCTCTAAAACACATACAGTACAAAGCTCCTATGCAGAATAGAGGTCTGGCATCGATTTTAAGGGTGGCCCTACACCACATTTTTCCTTCTGCAGAGAAAGTGGCCTAGTATGTTTCAGCTTCATGCCTGGATAAGGGGCTGGTATAGAGCATTAGGGGGACCCCTTGCAAAAAACATACCAGACCCTTACCCTCAGATATGGATATGTAAAAAATGGTGTGGAGCCCTCCAAAATACTGGATGCCTGTTCAGGAGAGAGAGCGGCAGCGTGCATACTTCCCTGTTCCTTTTTAAACCATGTCATGCCTAATGCCCTCAATATTCTGGGGGTACCTTACCAGGTGACACCCGCCTACTGACAAGGGACCTTGTCCCTATGGTTTTTTTTTTTTAAATGTTTGTTGAAATTTTCAATAATAGATGTATACAATAACCATCCGAGAGTATTGTTACTAATGTTACAACAAAGTAATAAAGAGCATAACTAGTATTTACCCAAAAGCAATACAATAATAAAGCAGTGCGTCCCTATAATGATGGGAATAAGAGTCTTATTTTCACATCCCTATTCCTGTGGATGTGGGGGTTGGTGGGGTGGGTGGCTTATGTGAATCTGGAAACCCCTATTTATCCAGACCACCCTACTATTTGAATAGGTTCAAGCTACATAGTACCCCTTGTTACTTATTCAGAAAAAAGTAAAATAATACATAAACACACAAACATTACTAAAAAGTCCTTGAAAAAATCAACAAATACACAACGTCTCCTGATGTACATCTAACATTAGTCATGTCATCCAGCAATGTAGATCCATCTTTAATCATAATGAGTGATGCCCCAATGAGCAAAGCGACAACAATTTTCTCCCATCACAAATGACTGTTCCCAGCCATCTGCTAAATGTCAATAAAGTGACTGGGGATGCTGGTTGACATAAGTGATCATGTATGGTCATGAATAGATAGATAAGTACTGGTATGTACTAGTGAATACAGTTGGTCGTAGGGGTCAGTGAAATAACTGTAAATCGTCTA
>BLSH010384500.1:98366-110677 GCA_018402905.1 Glandirana rugosa | reverse complement strand
CTGGGGAAGGACATGAGTTATGTTTAATAACACAGGAAGAGCTGGCAGCCTTTCTACAGGACATAGCATGTTTGGGATTTGAACCTATCAACCCCAGCTTTGCTCAGCAGAAGTGCTAAGCCCTTAGCCACATTCATGGAGCATCCATTGCTGTGATGTCAAACAGTCCTAAGTCTCAGGATTGCACTAAATGAACCAATACAGATGTACTGTGGAAGGTTGGATAAACATTGAACAACCTGTTTCTTGCATATGCCATCTGTTTTGAAGGTTTGTTATGGCTCAGTACTGTGAGCATTCTGCTATAGGATATCTCTCATTTTGTGGCATTTGCCTTGGTAAGAAGCTGCAATTATTGCTGGATGGGAAATGTTAAGGCTGATTATAGTCCTTGCCCATAGAAAACATGTGACACAATTTTCAATAGTGGTGGAACCCCCCTACACATAAATACTACATTTAGACATAATTTTGGTAAGAACATGCATTATGAGAATAGAAAACCTCTCTACATGAAATTATATGGTCAGGATGCAAACCCAGAACCTCTGTGTTCCTAGGTAGAAGCATTAAGCTGTTAGCCACCAGTCTGCTAATTGTGCAGCCCTCCTACACATGAATACACATATACTGCATTTATTTGCACATATAAGTGGTGGAATTACATTAGTCTGGAGTTTATGCTGTGCTATTTGGTGATGCTTGAAGTGTAAAACAGTGATATTATTCCAACAGCTTTTTTTATTATTATTTATTATTATTATTATTATTATTATTATTATTATTATTATTATTTTTATTATTATTTATTATATGTAGTATTATTATTATTAATAATATTATTATTTATTTATTGTTTGTGCTTTGTGAAGATACCTGTGTGAGTTTAGGAAAATATTTTTATGAGATGAACAGCAACAAGCAAAAGAGAGGGAAAAACATGAGAAGATTGAACATTGTAACATTTTTAAAAATAAATTAGATGATGAAATAGCAACATTGTTGCAGGGACAATTTGTTTGAGAGAAAGATACATTTCATCTCAACATGAAAAGGATTTCTTTAGGGAAGTTACAATTGTACCATTAGAATCAATGGCTGAAACTTGCATTGGGCTTCTTAAGAAGGCATATTAGTCAACGCGAATTTGCCTTCTCGAAAAGACATTATAGGCAAGTGCGAATTTGCGAATTTACTATACCGCCCTCTAAAAAAGATATGGGAGTTAAAATGAGGGAATTTTCTTGTCTGAGCATGCTCAGTTGTGCTGATGAATAGTCAGGAAAAAAGGGGGAATTTGGCTCTTTTCAGACTTTCAATGATATTTCAGGTTATACACTTTTTTAAACAATTTAAAAGCAGATCATCATTAAACAAGACACTACATTTTTAAAAACAATTTAGGTGATCCTATCATGCTCTAAACATTATTTCCATGTGCAATTCCCTTGCTTCTACCACAACTAGTTTTTTAGTCAGTCACTGTTGTTTGGGCGCTATAGTGAATTTGATTCTGGGACTATTTTCTCCCTCGGGGCTTTAGAGAATTCCATTTTCGCGCTAATTAGAGCGAATTTGCGATTCTGCGTGTTAAAATTTGCGCGAAGGCAGAATCACGATCTAGTAAATGACCCCCTATATGTCATAACAATTCTGGCCATCACAGGCAAAATTGCTGCCAGACATCTATACAATATCCTCTTACAAAGTGTAAAATAGAAAGCCGCTGAAACTTACATAGTGGCAGCAGTGAACCACAATTGCTCAATTGCAGATACTATATGGCAAGAACGAGTGTGCAGAGAATATTTAACACTCCACCTAGCAGATGATACCAGTGTTAACCTCTCCTCGGTGGAAGGACATGTAGACTAATGGTATCCAGAGAACAACTAAGTGAGTCTTCAGTGACAGGGCAAGTGCAGAGGCAATGCCAGGGGCCCTGGAAAGTGCTTTCCAGCTAACTTAACCAAACTGAGTCTGAAAAGTATGCCACACAGGACCCAGTGCACAAAAGTCACTTCCAGGCTAGCCACACAACATCCACCCCAGAGGAGTCCAGATGTCATCCACCTTTGACAAAAAACTGCCCATTATAAAGAAAGCATCCAGCAGCAGCATAGTCAAGCAGAGTCAAGTGTACCCTAAGAAATGCTAATAGGTTAGCCTTTACAATAGCAGAGATAAGGAAAATATGTAGTAGGAGGGGTTATCCTGGACTGTTCTACAGGTCTGCATCAGGTTAGTGATAATTGTGAGAATCCAAGAGTTTGTTGGAACTGGGAGATTGTGGGAAGTGGAGTTAAAGGTGTCTACACATGCCTCTGAGTATGGTGAGAAGAGGGGCACAATAATGTGTGTGGTAATGCCACTTTGTGCAAAAAAGGTGAGGGCAACCTAAAATTTTTCCTCGGGCCAGATTCATACTTGTCTGCTGTATTAACACATGAGAGCCAACATTTGTGTCTAAAACTACATCTCAAGCTTTTATGGAAATGCAATATATGGCAACACTGACCACTGACCTGCATTGTGGCCCACTGTAGTGCAGGTGTGTTGGTGCACTATAGTGCACGTGTGTGTGTCGTATGTGCATTTGTGTTTGGGGGATTATTTATTTATTAATTTAAATGTATTTGTAAAAAGTATTGTCACTGATAACTGACCTGCTTTGGGGAGAAACCAGAGGTCTAAACAGACCCCTGATGTTTTGCTTTTGAGATAGGGAATAACTGTGAACCCAGTTTTCTACTCCCCTACACTCACTAACACTGAACCCAGAAATACTCATGACTGAGCACTACCATGTTCATTCAGAATTGTCTGTTGTGTTTACTGATTCCTTCAGTTATAAGAATTCCCATGTTCATTCAGAAACTGAAGGTATTGACAAACATGAGAGACATGTTTACTGATCTCCCCACTCACCACCCTTAAGAGAAAAATCAGCAGTTAGGCAAAATGTTTATGTCATCACTGGTCAAGGCTGGTAGAGAGCAGTAGTGCCAGAGAAGGGGACATAGGAATGCACACAGTTGGAATTAGAGGGAACACAGTGGAAGAGACAGCAGAATTTAGAGGGTACTCAAAGGATGTAGACGGCAAGCAGTAGAGTAATGTCAGCAATAGAAAGAGCACACTGCCAGGTAGGCGGTGTTCAGAGTGGGGTGGACAGAGCACACTTTTTTTTTTAACAATCATTTTTATTGGTTTTGTAACAAGTACAAAGAAAAGCATACATCCAATCCATATCGTACAGGGCAATATAATATAATCAAAGCAGATCTCTTAAAGTACAGTACTACATAAGGAGAAAAATGAAAAGCGAAAAGTGCTTCTATGAATGCCCAGCTGAGTGAACATCGGTGTTAGAACCGCTATAATGGAGAAGAAAAAAGGAGTCATGTCTTCCCACTCTCACTAGGAAGGGCCTGCCACCCCCATTGGGCACACATTGTGGACAGGCTTCTAAGTGACCATGAACATTAGCGTCTAGTCAAGAAAGCATATCATACTAATAGAAATTCGGGTGAATGTTCCAAACGCACCTTAAAGGAGCAGTATTGTAGAACTATAACAGATTAACAACCTATTAAACTAACATATTAACATATTAACGTATCCATACCAGTTCTCTGATATTTATGGTTCTGATTTGCTTGGTTGGGCATCATCCCTTTCTGTGGGGATCTACTTAGATGTTAAAAAGCTTAATCCAGCTTTCCACTGTGTGGAGAAGTTTTTCAGTGTTACCTTGCGCTCTTGCGAAAGCATGTTCGTAAGAGCATTGCAATCTAGTTCTGGAGATGACTTCTTCTATGTTGGGGGCCAGATCTTTCTTCCATTTGCACATAATTGTCAATCTGGCTGCGTATAAAATGTGTATGATTACTTGTCTGATTCCTGGGGGGAACCGTTCTGTTGTTAGATTTAGGATGGCAAGGTCTGGGGATGGTCGGATTATATAACATGTGATCTTAGATATTAGTTTAAAAGTTGATTGCCAGATGCTCATTAATGACTGGCAGTACCACAGAATATGGTAAATTACCCATTTGCCCACAATTGCACCAGCAATACATGGAGGAGTCAGTATACATATGTCCTAAGCGGACTGGTGTTAAGTACCACCTATATGTCACTTTTAGAATATTCTCCCAATGGAGAACACAGTGGGTTGCCTTTATACTATTTTGGAGTGCTTTTAGCCATTGTTGTTCAGTATAAGATTTCCCCAGGTCTCTTTCCCAGTTCTGGATGGCCTTCACTAGTTTAATGTTAGTGTCTTTTTGAAGCGTGAAGTAAATACGAGAGATACCTCCCTTGGAAATAGAATGATTGTGGTAGAAATCCCATAGATTTTTGTCAATGTTAATGCTCGCGTAGTGGAGCGCTTTTAAGAGATGTCTTATTTGGTTACTTCTATAGTTATCTCTCACTTTTAGCTCGTCTGGTACTCTGTTCCAAGAAGAGAAACCCAGGCTAATCCATATTTTCATGGAGAAGTTGGGGATTAAGAATTCAAATACCTGAAGAGGGGCATCAGTGATTTGTGTCTGGATAGTTTCTTTATTCAAAGTGAATAGGTCTTTCCATGCCACTATAGAGGCTTGGATTGAGGGATAGTCCTGCTAGTGAAATGGTAGCTTAGTTGCTGCTGCTATCAGTAGGCTCTTGAGACATTTATTGTTTATCATGGACTTCTCTATTAAGACCCAGGGCTTGGAGAAGTGGGGGTCAGTCCATGCCTTAATTTGTTCCAGTAGCGATGCTCTGTAATAATCTATCAGCGAAGGGGCACCCATACCTCCTTTAAGCTTATGTTTGATTAGGGTAGAGAAGGCTATACAAGCTTTCTTACCGTTCCATATATAATGTCTCAGGTATGAGTTGATTGTACTGAAGAACGCGTTGGGGACCGGAATAGGCACCGTTCTGAAAATATATTGGATCTTTGGTAAGACCATAATTTTAAATGTTGCTATCCGACCTAAGCAGGATATTTGTTGCTTGGTCAGTTGAGTTAATTTGGATTGAATAGACCCTAGCAGCTTTTTATAATTAGCGGTGTATAATGCTAGTGATTTATTACTTACCTGTATACCTAAGTATTGAATTTCTGTAGTATCCCAGTTGAATGGAAATATTTCTTTCATCTTCCTCTTAGTTCTTCCGTTTAAATTTATGGGTAGCACCTGACATTTAGCTATGTTAATTTTGTAGTAGGAGATTTCACCATATCTAACTATTAAATTGATAACTGCCGGTATGGAATTCTCAATTTGGATAGGGTTAATATAATGTCATCGGTAAAGAGTCCTATAGTGTAGGATTTCCCTGCTATTTCTATGCCTGATATATCGGGGGAATCCCTTTTGCTGTCGCCAGGGGTTCCATCATTAATGTAGAAATTATGGGTTAATAGCAAATAATGCAGGAATGGCGCTGTCTCCAATGTGTATACCACCTACACATGTTGTATATATAGTAGCTTTATAGATTTCAACACACTCTCCTTTCAAACATAATTGGGAATATGTCAATACTTACTGATGCCGATATTTGTGAATTCTATTTGTTTAACTATCACTGATTAAATAAAATACACCAGGGACTGTTTTTAGGATGTGAACAGAAACACCCTTTTCTTATTGCAAATGACCCCAACTAAAAATGTTACTTTATAGTGAACAAAAAATGCCTCATGCACAATATAAATGGTGAATATTAGTCCATGAAATCCGTATCACAGGCTTTCTGTATATGGAAGCCGTGATCACTCCCTTCCCCCAGCCAAGCCAGCCATTACTAGTAAAAAATAAAAAAAAAATAAAAACCCCAGAAATTAATTCTCATCATCCGTAAACGCGGCAACTTTTGCGCAAACCAATCAAAACGCTGTTTGTAACAAAAATATGAGGAAGAATATAAATAGGCCAAAACCAATGGAAAAAAAATGTTTTTTTATATATTTTTTTTTTTTTGGGATTTGTATTTTAGAAAAAAGTAAGAAATTTGTTTTTTTTTGCAAAATTGTCACTCTTCTTTTGTTTATAGCAGCAATTAGAAATGACGCAGAGGTGATCAAATACCAATATTTTTTTAATATGTCTCAATATTTTGGGGGCTACCCCAATTAAAAAAAACAAAACACAAACAAAAAACAGTTTTGGCTACCTCCTCCACCGCCACTTCCACCTACACCGCCATGGTCACCGCCTCCTCATCCTCTAGGCTCCTACTCCACATCCACCTCCTCCTCCATTTTTTTTATGTGATTTTAAGTTTCCCTAAATTTCCCTATCCGCATTTGTTTTCAGGGCACTTGTCCTACTCTTACCACCATTTTGCTTCCTTTTGCAGCCCTCTCGCCCTTTCCAGGACTTTTTTACAGCCATTTTTGTGCCCAAAAGTTTGGGTCACCATTGACTTCAATGGGGTTCGGGGTCTGGGGTCAAGTGCCGAACTCGAACTTTTTCGCGAAGTTCCGATGAACCCGAACATCCAGGTGTCCGCTCAACTCTAGTAACGTCCCATTCCAAGCGAATGAGATTACCCACTGTGACATTATAGGATACAGTGCTTGTGGGTCACTCCATGTTGTTGAGATAAGGGTGAACCATCTTTTCTCGGTGGCATCACTTAGACCAGTCTTGTCTGAGCCTCATGGGGCCTGGGCGGTTTTCGTGTCGGGATTCAATTGGCAGGATTCCTCATTCTTTCAGGTACCTTAGGCCAGATTCTAGAGAAAGTGCATTGTACATTTTGTCACAATAGGTCACGATCAACTTGGATGGTGTCCCCCACTGATATTTAATTTCATGGTTTCTCAATGCTTTAGTGATTGTGAGGAGACTCTTCCTATGTTGTATGGTGGCTTGCAAGAGGTCGGTGTGCAATGCATCGCCTGCAAATTGGCCTTCTAGTTGGGGCGATTTGCGGATAGCATGCATGGCTTCTTCTTTTACATGATAGTAATGAATTCTGGTGAGTACATCATGTGGGGTGGAGTTAGGTAGGCTAGCCTATGGGCCCTGTCTATGGTGAGTTCAATGTCGCTTGCCTTGGGAACCAGTATGTGGAGCAGTTGGTGTATGTAGCTTTGCAGGTCCATATTGGATATGGATTCCGGGATCCCACGGAACTTTATGTTGTTCCTGCTGCTGCGAACTTCTATGTCTGCTATTTTTTTTTCCACGTCAGTAAACTGCCAGGCTGCCTTTATTAAGCATATTTTTCATTCCACGCTCTGGCTTGCTCACATCATTGTGGTATTTTATCTCTGCATTTTACTTTTTTAATATTTTATTTAACTTTACCATACAAAATATGTTTATTAATCTCATTCTCTTTAATTCCCATCCTCCCTCCCCCCCCCCCCCCAGGTCTTCCATGTTACTCTCCTTTATTCCGTCCTTCCTCCCTTCCAGTACTAATCACCTCTAGATATTTTTGTGATTTTTTGAATCCCGCCCACATTTCCCATTTTTCCTCTCTTATAGCTATCTCTTCGGCTTCGGTATTTAAGTATTCCAAGTTCGCCACTTCGTCTACTCTGTTGCACCATTCTATTATTGAGGGGTGCTCCTTTTTTTGCCAATATTTAGGTATTAAGCCCTTGGCTGCGTTTAAAAGGGTTGGTGTTAACGTTTTTACATATTGTTTGATAGGCTTTTTCCCTGCATGGAACAGGCACACCCATGGATCTATCTCAATTTCTTCTTTTGTTATTATTTTTATTAATTCTGTTATCTTTCCCGAGAATTCTTTAATAGTTGGGCAGTCCCACCATAGATGTGCCATTGTCCCTTTTTTACCGCACCCACGCCAGCAGTTTTCAGACTTCTCCTTTTGAAATGTTGCCCCTCTTGCTGGTGTCAAATACCACCGCAAAATACATTTATAGTTTGTCTCCCACGTCTTACTATCTGTTGACGTTTTATAGGCTTGAATCATTATTTTTCCCCACTGTTGCTCTGACACCCGTGCTCCCAATTCTTCCTCCCACTTATCGATGAATGGAGGTCGTTCCTCTTCGCCCAATGCCTGCAATACCTTATACATCTCAGATACCCCGCCTTTCTTTTTTTCCATAATAGAGACTTTTTCTAGTATTGACAATTCACTTCCCTTTCTCAGCGGCTGTGGGAGAGTGTCCACAAAGTGTTTCAGTTGGAAGAACCTCCATTCATTGATCCTAGTGAACTTCTCACTTTGTTTTAATTCTTCTAGTGACCTTATTTTCCCTTTATCTAATATATCCCTTATTTTTAGTGACTCATCTTTGATCCATTTCCCGTACCATCCCTCCTGCCCTGGTGCAAAGTAATTTGTTCCACATAGTGGCATGAGTGGTGAGTTATAATTCCATTTCCCTTTTTTTAGGGTATTATCCCATACTCTAAATATGTTGTGCATGATATCGCTAGTGTTTACATCTAGATTCCTAAATTTCGGTGGTATCCAAATCATCTTTCCTAGTTGTGTTTTGCTAAGTGTGTTTTCTAGTTTCACCCATTTTTTCCCTTTATTGTTTTGAACCCACCCGATCACTCGTGACAAGACATTTGCTAAATAATATTTTTTTATATCTGGGAGTGCCAGCCCTCCCCTTATCTTCCCCCTATTCAACACCAAGGTTTTAATCCTTGGCTTATGATTCTGCCAAATAAAACGTGTTAGTATCCTTTTCATTCTAGAAAAACTCTTGTGGGATGTGGATTGGGAGCATTTGGAATTTATATGTGACTTTTGGTAATATTATCATTTTTATTGTTTATCCGGCCTATCCAGGACAAGGGTCTGTGAGTCATTCTCCTTACTTCGTCTTTTATCTCATTAAGTAGGGGGATGTAATTTTGGTGGTACAACCCCTCCCTGGTGTTTGTTATCTTGATTCCCAGAAAGTTTTGTTTTTCGTTGTTCCATTTGAAGGGGAATTCCCTCTGTAGTTCTCTCCCCTCCTCTTTACTGCCATTTATGAGCATAGCTTCGGATTTGCTATAATTAATTTTAAAGTTTGATAGATCCCCGTATATTTTCAGAACTTTCATTAAATTGTGTAAAGAGTCTCTCGGATTGCTGATATATATTAATATATAATCTGCATAAGCAGCTATCTTGTGCTCCCCTTCCCCTACTTTAAAGCCCCTAATATCGGTGTTATTCCTGATTGTCGCTAACAGAGGTTCCATAGAGACTAAAAACAGGAGTGGTGACAAAGGACAATCCTGCCTTGTCCCGTTTTCCATATCTATGGGAGGGGACAAAGTCCCATTTATTCTCACCTTAGCTTTCGGGTAATTATACAGTGCCCTGATCCATTGTAACATCCTACTTCCTATGCCCATTATTTCCAATGTCTACCCTGTCAAAAGCCTTTTCGGCATCTGTTAACAGGAGTACACTGGGCTTCCCCTCTCTCTTAATTTTTTGGGTCAACAGCAGCATTCTAATCCCGTTATCTTTCCCCTCTCTCCCTTCTATGAATCCCACTTGATCTGCGTTTACCACATATTTTATCACTTCTTTTAGTCTAGAGGCCAGTACTTTGGAAAAATGTTTTATATCTGCGTTTAATAACGCTATTGGTCTATAGCTGGAGCAGAGGTTTTTATCCTTCCCCTCCTTTGGGATTACTATAATTGTCGCCATCAAGGCTTCGCTTCTCATCTCCCAGCTACTTCCAATACCGTTCATATAGTGGCATGCTCTGGGGGCTAATATCTCCTTAAATTTTTTTATAGTAACTTATTGAAAATCCGTCTGGCCCCGGACTTTTCCCTGATGCTGTATTGGTTATTGCTCGACTAATCTCTTCTATTGTTAGTGGGGCTTCTAATGTACTAGCATTTGCGTCTTCTATTCGCGGAAGGTTAGCCGCTTCCAGGAAGTCTTTGATTTTACTTCTTCTCTGAGCTTCTATTTGGGGAGTCCCTACTTGTCTAACTGAGTATAGTTTCTTATAATACTCTTGAAAATTTTTTGCTATCTCCCTTGTTATATATGTGATACTCCCCGTTCCGCTCTGTATCTTTTCTATATAGTTCCTTGATTTTTTCTTGTTTAGAATTCTGGCTAGATGTTTTCCTACTTTATTTCCCCCTAGATACCTGTCTTTTTTAATATTATTGTATGTAATACGAGACTCCTGTTCAATCAGCTCTTTTAGTTCCTCTCTTTTTTCCATTAGCGCCTGAAAGGCCTCTTTACCCCCCTTTTTATGTTCTTGTTCCAATTCATATAGTTGGTTTATAATGTCCTCCCTCCGTCTTCTTCTCTCTTTCTTTTTTTCTGCGCCTATGGCAATCAGTACCCCTCTTATATAGGCCTTGTGCGCTTCCCATTCTATGGGGGCCGGTACCTCTTCTGTAGTGTTTACTTCAAAACATTTAATCAGTTCTTCTTTTATTCTCTCTATGGTGTCTCTATCATTTAGCAGTTCCTCATTTAACCTCCATTCGTAATCCCTCCCCCCCGGCCTCCTTGAGGTCCAATACCATAGTCACCGGAGCATGATCTGATAAGGTTGATACCTCAATATTTGTCTTTATCACCTGTTCCAAGGTTCTGTGCTCCACCAGGATATAATCTATCCTGGAGTAAGTCCCGTGCACAGGGGAGAAAAACGTGTAGTCTTTCACTTTGGGATGTAATATCCTCCATATGTCTCCAACTGGTTCTGGTAGATTTTCCTTTTAACCCTCCTTAATTTTACGTTCGATATCCCCCGGGCACGGGACGTACTATCCATATCTTGGTCTATTCCAAAATTAAAGTCACCGGCTACTACTACTAAGCCTTTCTTAAAATCCATCAGTTTTTCCAATACGTTGGAAAGAAATCCTGCTGGATTTTTATTTGGGCAATGCATATTTACCAGGGTGCATTCTTGATTGTTTAACCTTCCTTTCAAGAATAAAAACCTCCTTTCTGGGTCCGTCAACCTTTCCCTTAGTGTAAACTGTACTTTCTGTGAAAATCCAATTGCCACCCTCTTCGATCTTTTTATCGGGGAGTCTCCATAGTACCATATTGGGAATTTTTTTGAGTATATTCTTGTGTTAGTGTCTTGTGCAAAGTGTGTCTCTTGTAGGAATACTATTTCTGCTGAATACCGCTTTAATTCTTGTAATATTTTGTGTCTACACAAAGTAAAAGTCCGCGCTCACAACAACTAAAAGATCTAAAATTATCGTTTACGGTAAAAAGTGTAACATAGGCTGCTCGCAAACAACAACTGATCCAATTGTCCCAACAGATATAGAGAAAACAATTGCAGCGCCCAAATGATGTGATAAAATCTTCATAAATAATGATAGAAAAATTGTATATACGTTTATATATAAATTTAAGATACTATAGTCCCAACGTGGGAGACAAAGAGATGAGTCTCAATCCTCTCGTATCCTAATGCATCGGGGTAATCTTACCGACGTCAAGATGTTCAAAGAAACCAGGGGGTATTCTGATAAATCCAATAAGTAAAAGGATGTATGCTTACCAGAATCCCTTAGGTCATGCGCAGATATCAAGATGAATCGGTGGGTACCCCCCCTGTCACGATTTTTACTTTGAGAGCTCTCCTTATTTTTATACCTTGTGAGTATAATTCATTTTCTTGCAATAAATTAGATTTTATACAGTATCACACTATTGCGGTTCTTGTCTCCATTCTATTGCAATATTCCATCCACCATTAACCTTTGGGAGCGATCGAGGTGAGAAGTTGGAGACTACTATCCATGATGGGATTTTGACCCCTGCCCTTTCCTGGTCTCGACCATTGATGACACCTGTGAGGTTCCGGACCATCTCCTTTTGCATATCTGTGGCTTGCTGGTTCTTCATCAGGACCCCGGATGACATCTGAGTACTTACCCACCGATTCATCTTGATATCTGCGCATGACCTAAGGGATTCTGGTAAGCATACATCCTTTTACTTATTGGATTTATCAGAATACCCCCTGGTTTCTTTGAACATCTTGACGTCGGTAAGATTACCCCGATGCATTAGGATACGAGAGGATTGAGACTCATCTCTTTGTCTCCCACGTTGGGACTATAGTATCTTAAATTTATATATAAACGTATATACAATATTTTGTGTCTCTTTGTGGGACTTCCTAGGCCTCGGACATTATATGTCATAACCACAACCATTATCTCTTATTTTTGCCCCTCCGCCACCCGCCCCCCCACCCGGGTGGGAGGGGAGTGCGGGGGGCCGCGAATGGTCTTAGGGAATCCAGTACGCGTCTATAGTTCTACTTAGCCACCCATTCATGAGTCTACAGTAGGCCCCAGGAC
>BLSH010384500.1:80792-91974 GCA_018402905.1 Glandirana rugosa | reverse complement strand
CAGCACCGGCAGGAGAGGTAGAGGGTCTGATGAACCCTTTGGCCAAGTTTTCGTCCAGATATGTTTTGAGAGCTGCTAACTCCGGTTCAGATGGCAGGTAAATGCGCCCAAAGGGGACCTCCGATCCCGGCAGCAACTCTATGGGGCAGTCATAAGGTCTGTGCGGAGGGAGTTGGTCTGCCCCCTTCCTGCTGACGACATCCAGGTATTCATGATACACAGAAGGCACTGCATCACGGGTTTCTAGGTCTGGGTCAGAATCCAAACTAAGGAGAAATGGGCCAACGTTCCGGGAGGGAAGCAGGCAGTGTTGGCCACAGTAGGGAGAAGGGAACTGAATAAGTCCAGAGGCCCAGTCTATGCTGGGACTGTGTGCCCGGAGCCAGGGCAGCCCCAGGATGATGGGGAACAAAGGTGAAGCTATGACGTCAAGGATCAAGAGCTCCTGGTGCCCCTCGGTGATGGATAAGGGAATTGGTTGAGTCCCCATGGTCACTTGGCCTGATTTGATGGCTGTCCCGCCTGCCAAGCGAAAGGTCATTTTGTGAGCTTTGGGACGCAGGGGCAGCTGGTGTAGTGTAGCGAAGGCTTGGTCCACAAAGCAACTACACGCCCCTGAATCAATAATCACTGGGGTTTGGATGCTCCCTCCAGGCAACTGTAAAGAGACAAGGAGAGTCAGGTGAGACAAATGGTGATTGGCAGATGTGGTCTCCTGGTTAGCCTGGAGGCGCTACTTACCGGCTTTGGCAGGGCAGGTCCTCACCATGTGTCCGGGTTCACCGCAGTACAAGCACAGGCTGAGTGCCCGGCATCTCTGTCTCTCCTCAGGAGTGAGGGACAGGCACAGGAGGCCGATCTGCATGGGTTCAGGCCCCTTCGTGGGCGCGGTTGGCGCTGGTAAGGAAGCCACATGGCTGGGGACCCGGGGCATGATCCAGGTTAGACGGGGTCCTGCGGAGGTGCCAGCGAACCGTTCAGCCCGGCATTCCCTGAGCCTCCGATCTATCTGGATGGCCAGGTTGATTAAAGTTTTCAAGGTGCCAGGCACCCCGACATGGGAAAGCTCATCTTTCAATGGTTCCGAAAGTCCTAAGCGGAACTGGTAGCAGAGTGCCGCATTATTCCAGGCGGTGTCAGCACTCCAAGGCCGGAACTCTGCTACGTAGTCCTCAGCGGTGCGCCGACACTGCTGTAGGGTATGCAGGGTGGCCTCGGCGGTAGCTGCGAGGTGCAGGTCTTGATACAGTTTGGCCATGGCATCAAGGAACCCCTGCAGGGTGGTCACTTCGGGTGCAGAGTCGATGGGCCCATGTCTGCGGTTCTCCTTGCAACAGAGAGATCACCAGGCCCACCTTGGTGGCTTCCAAAAAAAATGTGTGTGGCTGTAGGCCAAAGTACAGCTCGCAGGAGCTGTGGAAGGCCCGGAACTTGCTCTGATCCCCCGCAAATTTATCAGGTAAGGGGACCCTAGGCTCCGATGGCAGAGCCACAATGGTGCGACCTGCTGCAACCCCACTTCCGGATGCAGATGGAGAGCTCATGCACTTGTTCCTGCAGCTAGGTGTAGCCATCTTGCAGATTTTATACGGCTTGTGTGAGCCCGGCCAAGTGGGTGCACAGCTCATCCATGGCAGAGGGTGTTCCCTTTGCAGACTGGGACATGGCCGTCCGTTACTGTCACGGTCCTGGCGGTGCAGTCTGTCTTTTGCAGGGAACAGCCACTCTTACACACCCGATTCGGGGACCCCTGGTAGTAGAGACAAAAAGTCCCAGAGTACGGGATGGCACGAGGGCTGGATGGTCACTGGTGGTGTTGTGAAGCTCCAGATGGTCGTGCAGGCAGATGGGTGGTCGTACAGGCTGGGTCGGCAACTGGCAGGCAGGCAAGGTACAAGAGGGTCAGGCAGAAAATGGTCAAAGTCCAAGCAGAGTTTGTAAATGGGCTGGCAGCACAGTACAAGGGGTCAGGCAAGCGGATGGTCGTGGAAAGCCGGGGTCAGTGCAGGCAGACAGATAGCAGGTCGGGACAAGCCGGGTCGGATCACAGAGACAGGAAACAATACAGGAACAGGTATCAGGAAGCAGAGCTGGGGCTCACAGGTACTCAGACGCTGTAGAATGGACAGCAATTGCCCCAGGAAGTACATTGTTTAAATAGGGCTGCCAGGAGCCACCTCCTCGATGAGTTAGAGGAAACAACAATCAAGTGCAAACAAATTCTCATGAAAGTCTTCTCCTAACAGGTGCCCTGAAAAAGAAAGTGTAGCGCAGCGCTATCTATACTAAAGTATTGTGACATATATAGTGACTTATATGATCTGGTGCAATTTATCATTCATGTGAAAATGATATACTTCCATTAACCAAACCGTGATGACAGTGCAGATATTTAGGGCATGTGTCTAAAGGATGGACACCACAATACACCTGCAGGATTAGAACATGTGTCTCAAGGCTGGACACTTACACATTTAATAATGACTTTTGCTGATTGATGACCGTTGGTAAATTCAAGACATGGGTGTCAAAAGATCACATGTAAAAAGAACAAATTTAAAAGAAATCAAATGAAAAAATAAAATAAAATGGAAACATCCATATTCAATATCTTAATATTCAAGTCTGTGTCTCTTTAAATATAAAGGAAAAACTTCTTCATAGGTGTTTAACATCTGTGCGCTAATAAGCAGAGTGATTAAACGTGACTTTTCCTTAAATAATGTGTCCTAGCCCCTCACCTGAGGTGTGCTAGCAACTTAGCACATAAAGGTATCTTTGTGTTGGTCCTCCCTTTTCTCACCTCTAGAGGTCTCTTTAGTGCCTCCTTAGTGTATGGCTGTGTTCCCTGTATTGCTGGTGGGAAGCCTGGATCTTTCACTTGATTCAGGGGGATGAACCTCCCGATGGGTGCGTCTGAGAGAAAGAAAGAGACCTTCCTTGGTGTGATACCATTGGTTTAAAACATTTATTGAGAGTAAATAAAATCAACACTCGCATTTAAAAAGCCCTACGCGCTACTTCAGGTGTCACGTGACTTCCTGCAGGAAGTGGCTGTGGAAGAGACAGAGTCTATCAGAAGGATATACAGAGTGTGACATTATACAAAGCCACAACTAAATCCAGAATATCAGGGGATCTGCAGACAACAGAGGAACATAATACAGAGCTCTGTTCCACTCAGATTGAACACTCCTGCCATCCCCACTGATGAAGTCACGTGACACGTGACGTAACGCATAGGGCGGTAGCAGAGGTGATTGGAATCCACACAGGGATACAAACAAGCATGGCGCTCATCGGAGACATGATTTTATCTGTGTAAAACTAGAAACAATAGTCCTATAAGCGGCGCAGATGTATGTGAACAAAACACATTCACAACAAAGGTATTTCAAGTGCTCTGGCAGTTCATAAAGTGACTTGTTCTGTGTAGTAAAAATCAAATCTTCCACGGTAAAAATCCTCCACCTGTGTCACTACGTGAATAAACCACACACACTGAGGCTCACCAGAACATCAAGGGTTAAACAGCCCATCAAGATCGCCTGTCAGGCACTGCATCCACCGGTTGTATACCTCCGAATTCTAGGAAATCTGCTTTTAACCAGCTCTTGCTGTCCCTTCAACTCCCTCAGTGCTCATACAGGAGGCAAGCAGAAAAGAAAAACTCCCATAGTGTATCACTTAAAACACTAAAATCTTTAATGGAAAAATTGTGCTTACATAAGCTTGGAAGTTACAGGCAGAAATCCAATAGCTGAGCTGTCATCCCCGGTCCGCGGTTCGATCGTGTCCGTCCACCAACACCAGGTTGTTAGCGTCACGCTCGGATCGCTGGTACGTTCGGGTCAGAGCAGCTCCGTCCAGGTCGTCGTATGGCCACGCCTCTGACGCGTTTCGTCACATCCGACTTGGTCACAAGGGCTGGCCATACGACGAACCATCCCTACTTAAGTATTAGCTCAAATCCGCCACTAGGTGGCAGCGGCGTCTCTGAAATCATTTCTTTACTGGACTTCCCATCTATTTACTCTGGATCGGTTCAAATTTATAATTTGTGATTTTAGACAAATTTAAGATACATTAAACCTCCGTTCCATGGGATCAAGTTCAGTACTGACGCCTCCAATCAAGCCATACTTATGAGGAAATACATTCTAGATTCCCCTTATGTATTGGGGGACACCGGAATACCCTTTATTCCACGTCCTCCATTTGTACACAAATAAGTGTGGTTGCACAAATCATTACAATTTTTAACAATTTTTTAACAGGTACATCCATACATTGTATACAAACTTATTAATAACCACTGAATAAAATTCAATAAAAATAAAAATCAAATAAAACAGAAACTTCTGTAATATGTTAAAACTAGAGTGGGGGGTCGGGTTGGCCTCATTTGCATCATAAACAGGCCATTAACCTAAATATTATTTAGTCTAATTAATAATGACTAATCAGTCAGTAAATTCCGGGATCTCAGGCCTCTCCATGAAACATATTGCACAGAGGGTGGCACCATCCCTGTTCGATATGCTTGATACCCTATCTTGTTGTTAATATCTTTATTGCTGATTCGCACCAAACAATTAGTTGGTGAATGGAAGAAAAATTGGATTTTTGGGGCCTCTCCATATAAGATGTTAAATGGAGGGTGGCACCATCCTTGTTGATGGTAACATTAACTCTTGGACTATGCATTGCTCAAAAAGCAATTCAAGTCCAGGTCAATGTTTAACCCATGCGGTTTTAAAGTCTTTAAAAGATGGATCCATCGTGTCTCTTTTTTTGATATTTCCCTAACTTTGTTTACTCCTCTCCAGTTCGGTAGTAGTTTCTCCACTCCCCAAAACTGTAGACTCGATGGATCCCTGTTGTGTACCTGTCTATAGTGTAAGGACACACTATGATACCTATAGCCCTTCACTATGTTTGACACATGTTCTCCTATTCTAACCCTCAATGGGCGTTTTGTGCGTCCGACATACATTAACCCGCAAGGGCATTTAAGTGCATACACAACATGCGTGGTGTCACACGTTATAAATTGCTTTATACAGTGTTGTCTACCCGTACTAGTGGAACAAAAATCCTGGCGTACACCGTTATCATTTCCTGTCATCCGGCAAGCTCTGCACCTCCCACATGCTTTAAATCCTTTCCTATCGGGCCATAGAGCTGACCCACTATTACTGATAGGGGGATTCAGAATCTTTTCAACCAAAGTGTCGCCAAAACTGGGTGTTCTTCTATATATAAAGCGGGGTCTTTCTGGGAGAACTGGTCCCAGGGATTTGTCCATTTTTAAAATGTACCAATACCTGGAGAAGATCTCCTCCACTTCCCTATACTGACCGTGAAAGTCAGATATAAAGCTCCACTCATTGTTCTTATTTTTAGAGTCTGATCTTAATTGATTCGCTAGTAGATCATCCCTTGGGGTCTCCAGGACCCTTTGTATTTCAGCATCTAGTTGTTCAGGTCTATATCCTTTCTGGACAAACTTGGTTTTCACCATTTCAGATTGATCCAGAAAGTTTTCTGTAGTGGTGCAGTTCCTCCTTACGCGAGTGAACTGCCCTCTTGGTATATTGCGTAACCAGGAGGGGTGATGCCCGCTCCCGATCGCCAGATAACTGTTGCGATCGGTTGGTTTAAAAAACACTTTTGTAGCTAGGGCATCACCACTCCTGTATATTGTCAAATCCAAGAAATTGATCTCTGTTTCACTGAATTGGTGCTCCAGTTTTATATTGTTGCGATTATCGTTAAGTGTCACAATGAACTGTTCCAGGGATTCCAGAGAACCCTCCCAAATTAGGAACAGGTCATCTATGAAACGACGATAAAAACGCAACTCGGGTCTCCGCTCACAGAATACATATCTGTCTTCCCATTCAGCCATAAATAGGTTTGCCAAACTGGGAGCAAATTTGGCTCCCATGGCAACTCCACTGAGTTGGGCATAGTAGGTATTCTGGAACCAGAAGTAATTGTGCCGTAGGCAAAACTCCAAAGCCTTGGCAACAAACACCTTCTGTTCCATCGGTATTTCCTCCCTCTTTCTCAAAGCCCAATTCAGTGCTAACATCGCATCATCATGGGAAATGTTCGTATATAACGATGCCACATCCACTGTGACCAGATATGTAGGTCTCCCATTCTGTAATCGGATGTCCTTCAGTGCCACTAATAAGTCCTTCGTATCTTTCAGGTAGGCCTTAGTTGCCACTACGCTTGGCTGTAGCATTATGTCAAGGTATTCCCCTAACCTGGCAGTCACTGAGCCTATCCCATTAACAATGGGCCTAGGTGGTGGGCATTCTAGGCTCTTGTGGATCTTGGGCAGGGTGTATATGATCGGAATCCGACACACACTTGGTGTTAAATAGGTTTTCTCTTTTTTAGTCAACACACCAGTTCTTGCTCCAAAGTCCACAAGAGCCCTCAACTCCCCTTTGTATTTGCCAGTGGGGTCCCTAGATAATGTCTGATAAGTCCCTTCATCTGCTAGCATTTCCTCCATTTGGTGGATGTAAAATTGTTTGTCCATAATAACCACTCCCCCACCCTTATCTGCGGGGCGAATGATTATGTTTTTCCTATTTTCCAGACTAGCTATACCATTACTGATATGTCTAGGATTGAGTCCCTTTTTAGGAGTCAATCCATCCAGATCTTGCAATATAAGATTTTTAAATACATCCACACACTGGTTGCTGCTTACAGGAGGATTCCAGACTGATTGATTCCTCAGTCCGCTATCCACCCTTTTAGATGAACCTCCAGTATTACTAATAGAGGTTACAGGGTTATCAATAAAGTATTTCTTTATGTTGATTTTCCTGATAAACCTGTGTGCATCTATATACACCTTGAATTTATTTATAGGGCGTTTGGGGGCACATTTTAACCCCAGATCCAGTATGTGTGTTTCCTGTTCCGTTAACTGGACCTGACTGAGGTTAAAAATCCCCTGTCCTTTCAGACTCTTCTTCGCTTTCTTTCGTTGAATTCTTCCTCCAGCTCTACACCCTCTGTATCTGTTTCGTACTGTGCCACCATTTCCCTGTTCCCTTGGTGCCTGTATAGTGGGGGTCTGTTCCTTCCTCTCCCCCGTCCCCTTCCTCTCCCTAAAAAACCCCCTCTATTTGGCGGGTTCTGGGTATAATTCTGTAATGGTTGGTAATAGTTTTGCACCGGGATCGGTTGTGGGGCCCTAGTTTGATTACATGCATTAGAATTCCCTCTAGGTCTACCCCTTACTGGGACCTCTCGCCATTCATTGGAGTAAGGTGGCGGGGCATCTCTCCCTCCCCCAGTGTTAGTCCTTCTAGGTGTATTAGTCCCACTGGCTTTAGGTCCATTCTGTTTTCCGACATTCCTCTTTTGATTAGGGGTTTTAGGAGCTGGTGTGGTAATAACTTTCCCACCTCCAGTATTCCTATATCCCCCTGTCGGGGTTTTTGGGTTAACTTTAAGCTGTGGATCCACTTGCTGATTAGTATCTGGGTCCACCTGCCAAGTATATATTTGTTTCTTTTTAAAATCCGTCAGATCCCTATTAAATTTTTTGACTTTTTTCTTTTGGATATCCTTATCCAATTTTTCCAGTTTCTTTTTAATGGTGTCATTAAAATCTTTGGTAGACTGCTTATCTTTAATTGGTTCTAATTCTATTTGGAGGCTCTTAATCTTTTCCTCAATCAACGTCATTTTAAACCTTTTCCTTTTTAAAATTAAAGCTTGTAATTCCCTTCCCACTCTATTAAAAAATTCCAGCCACTCATGTGATGAGTCAGCGTCCTCTAGACTATCTTGGGGGGATATATCCCACCTAAGACCTCTGCTAATAATGTTTTCTTTCAGGTAAAGTTCCAGGGTGGATATATCCCACCAGGTACGAACCTGCTTTTCCAATGTATAGGATAATGCTTTGAGTGCTGATGCATAATCACCTGTCTCCTGTGGGTTATTAGACCCTGAGAAGACTGATTTCAAGTCTATTTGTCTGGTGTTTAAATAGGATATTGCATCCATAGCAGCAGTGTGAAAAATGTTTATAGTAAACCGGGCAAACACTACCCCACCAAAAACAATTGCATAAAATAATAAATGAGAACCACTGCGCTAAAATAATTCAATATAAAAGTGTTGTACATATAATGACATTTGTACAAGTGCAATATTCAAAACAAATAAATGAATGAATTAAATATATATGTGTATACGTGCAGCCACTATTCAAAATCTCAAAATAAATGTGTAAAACTAGAAACAATAGTCCTATAAGCGGCGCAGATGTATGAATGTGTTTTGTTCACATACATCTGCGCCGCTTATAGGACTATTGTTTCTAGTTTTACACATTTATTTTGAGATTTTGAATAGTGGCTGCACGTATACACATATATATTTAATTCATTCATTTATTTGTTTTGAATATTGCACTTGTACAAATGTCATTATATGTACAACACTTTTATATTGAATTATTTTAGCGCAGTGGTTCTCATTTATTATTTTACGATTTTATCTGTGTTTTAAATGTGAGTGTTGATTTTATTTACTCTCAATAAATGTTTTAAACCAATGGTATCACACCAAGGAAGGTCTCTTTCTTTCTCTCACACCCACCCATCGGGAGGTTCATCCCCCTGAATCTAATGAAAGATCCAGGCTTCCCACCAGCAATACAGTGAACGTAGCCATACACTAAGGAGGCACTAAAGAGACCTCTAGAACAGTGGTTCTCAACTCCTGTCCTCGGGACCCACTAACAGGCCAGGTTTTCAGGATAACTGAAATACATCACAGGTGATATCATTTACTGCTCAGTGATTGCAGTATTCTAGTCTGCATCTCCCCAAGGTAATACTTAAAATCTGGCCTGTTGGTGGGTCCCGAGGACCAGAGTTGAGAACCACAGCTCTAGAGGCAAGACAAGGGAGGACCAACACAAAAGATACCTTTATGTGCTAAGTTGCTAGCACACCTCAGGTGAGGGAATAGGACACATTATTTAAGGAAAAGTCATGTTTAATCACTCTGATTATTAGCGCACAGATGTTAAACACCTATGAAGAAGTTTTTCCTTTATATTTAAAGAGACACGGACTTGAATATTAAGATATTGAATATGAATGTTTCCATTTCATTTTATTTTTTCATATGATTTCTTTTAAATTTGTTCTTTTTACATGTTATCTTTTGACACCCATGCCTTGAATTTACCAACGGTCATTAATCAACAAAAGTCATTATTAAATGTGTAAGTGTCCAGCCTTGAGACACATGTTCTAATCCTGCAGGTGTATTGTGGTGTCCATCCTTGAGACACATGCCCTAAATATCTGCACTGTCATCACGGTTTGGTTAATGGAAGTATATAATTTTCACATGAATGATATATTGCACCAGATCATATAAGTCACTATATATGTCACAATAATTTATTATAGATAGCGCTGCACTACACTTTCTTTTTCAGTTTCACAAAATAGTCACGGATAACTATTAAGTGCTAGCAGCCGTCTACACAAAATTGGCTACACTTAATCATTTAAAAGTGACCAAGTGGTAGCGCAGGGGTACCCCCATAACCTTATTCACTGTATACTGGTGCCCTGTCTTGCCTTCTTGTGTTTAATAGGGCTGCGTGTCGTGGGGCTATCAGGGGGAGAGTGAGCACTGTCCCCTGGGGTCAGAATGTGTATTGTTGTACATACCGACATTGTGGATGAGCTGGATCCTGAGGCGGAGTCTTAACTTTCAAAGATTTTTATTGAAATTTTTAACATGACAAATAAAGGTACGATATAAGCGTAGAATTAGTTACTTGACATGTGAGGTGATTGCATAAAAAGAAGATTACAATTTCAAGCATTTAAGTTACATAGTTACATATAGTTACATAGTTAGTCAGGTTGAAAAAAGACACAAGTCCATCCAGTTCAACCAAAAAAAAAAAAAAATGTATATACATACATACATACACATATATATATATATATATATATATATATATATATATATACACATATATATATACACATACACACATACACACACACACACACAACCAAATAATCCCATATACAATCCTTCACCCACAGTTGATCCAGAGGAAGGCAAAAAACCCCAGCAAAGCATGGATCCAATTTGCTATAACGGGGGAAAAAATTCCTTCCTGATTCCCCGAGAGGCAATCGGATTCACCCTGGATCAACTTTACCTAAAGATGTTAGTACCCAGTTATATTATTTACATTAAGGAAAGAATCCAGGCCTTTTTTAAAGCAATCAACCGTGCTGGCCAAAACCACCTCTGGAGGGAGTCTATTCCAAGTCTAATGTAACAAGAAAACAAGAAATAAATAATGGTCTTAGGATCACCCTCCAGGTAGGCCTGGGGGGGAGGTGTTACTTCTGACACCCCAACACCGCAAATCGAGAACTTGCTGTGTTGGGTGAGTGGAAGTATCGTCCTCCCCAATGTGACCCACGCATCGGATTGGCTCTCCAGTCTTCAAAAATTGCATGTAGTCAATAGGCCACAAGAGCAACAGGTAAAGCATGAAATTTTTCCAACAGAGTTAGAGAAGCGTGAATCAAGTCAGACAAGTAACAACATGGGTGAGGTAATAAGAAGCAGAGCAAGGGAGAAAGAGAATACAGAGATGAGGGGATCTAAGAGAGAAGAGAAGCACCTAAATTTAAAACTACGAAGCCAAATCCGTTGTCCGAGTGGCGCCTGGAGTAAAGGAGATTCCCATATATGTTGCCCAGGGCTCCCAGATAGCTTCACTTTTAGAAATTGGAATAACTATCCAATTGATTATTACTCCACGGGTCTAGGGGTCTCTAGCGAGAGGAATTACGAGTGTATGGCTTAAATAGTTTTAGGTTGTCCTTTAATCATGTTAAGTAAGATGATCCTCGATTTTACTGGAATCGTTTTAGAACCTTTTTTTGTTTCTAGAGGGATCGGCGTTGAAGAGCTTTTTAGAGAACCTAGTACAGTGTTCTCGTCGACTGATCGTAAGATAGTCTGTGCTGGTCCTCCAAACTTCGATAGACCCTCGGGACCCGTTGTATATACCCTTAGAGGAAATGAGGTCCGCGGTGAGCCTGTTGCCTAAACCGAAGCATCAAAATTTAAATCCACGAAGAGAAGA
>BLSH010384500.1:854-14114 GCA_018402905.1 Glandirana rugosa | reverse complement strand
ACTGCATTTACACCAGACTTTTCTTGGACTGCCGCCACAATCATTACATCCCTGTTTTTTATTTACAGTTTCAGTTTTACCAGCTTGATTGCTACAAGTTTATTATATAAATACATTGTTGCTCCTCGATACAGAATATACACAGAAGTTCCTTAAACAGCTGATCACACTTCACTGAGTGACAGCTCAAGAAAGGATTACCTGTGTTCTTTGCATTAATCAGGGAATACCATATATACTATTATATGCTTAGGGTCCAACATGCATGTCACCCCGGGGTGCCTATTTTAGATGTGTTGTTGTTATGTTTATTCCATGCACCTGACTAATTTTGTGTTTAATAAATACTGCAATTTATAATCCAATTAATGCCGCTGGGTTATCCCTAAATTCTTCTAGAGTTTATGACCAATCTGTCTAAGCAGGGAGCCTACCCTGCTTATTTCCTTTCTGGGTTCTGGTAGTTGATCATGCATGTTGAATAGCTGAAGGGCAGCCAATCAACAAGCGTTTCACTGGTTTGCCCTTAGAAGCCATCACAGCCATGCCTACTAATGGCATGGCTGTGATTGGCCAGTGCATCATGTGACCCAGCCTCTTTATAAGCTGGAGTCACAGTGTTGCATGTCACATGCTCTTGGGTTAGTGTAGGGAGAGGATGCTGCCGGCGTTTTTGTGAGGGAGAGATTGCAGACATTTTAACATCTGATCCTGCATCCTGAGATTACTACTGCTGTTGCTCTGAGGGACAGATTGCAGAAATTTGAGATTTCACATTTTGCTGCTTTGAGTGACAGATTGCAGATCAAACTCTGTATAACACAACGATCGCTACGATCGTGCACAGCGATCAGATTGTTGGAGTAATTTGAGATTTCACATACTGCTGCTTTGAGTGACAGATTGCAGATTAAACCCTGCGTAACACAACGATCGTTACGATCGTACACAATGATCAGATTGTGGGATCGTACACAACGATCAGATTGTGGGAGTAATTTGAGATTTCACATACTGCTGCTTTGAGCGATCTGACTGCACTAGGTAGAGGCTTCTGCTTAGAGGGACAGATTATTGTTCAAAAATCATCTCCTAGTTCTAAAGGGAGAGGTTCTAACTGCAGCTGTAAGTGACACATTATTGTTCAAAAATCATCTCCTAGTTTATTTGATTTTAATTTATTTTCCCTATCCCCATTTTTTTGTAGGGCACTTGCCCTACTCTTACCCCCATTTTACTTCCTTTTGCAGCACTCTAGCACTTGCCAGGTCTTTGTTACAGCCATTTTTGTGCCTAAAGGTTCGGGTCCATATTGACTTCAATGGGGTTTCCGGGTCCGTGATAACGTCCGAACCCGGACTTTTTCCCAAAGTGCGTACGGACCCTTCAAACCTGAACGTCCAGGTGTTCGCTCAACTCTACTCAGGAGCGATCCAACTCCCCCTCTCCGGCACCCCAACCGGGAACAAGCTGTGCCGAAAGAGGGGGAGAATCCCCACCTCAAGCAGGCCTAAGATGCACCATCCCATGCACCATGAGGGTGACCTTGTTGGGTAGTGTTCGATTCCAGAAAAGGCAAAAGCAAGCATGGAGCCTAAACTGGAAGCGAAACAGCGGAAAACAGCTTGTAACAATACAGCTTTCAGAAAGCTAGGATTGGGATAAGACTCCATGTTTATCAGAATATACTAAGTAGCTAACATATAGTCTTCCCTCCTATCACAGAAGAAGTCTCCCCAAACTGTGATCCCTTGTAGCCTCATACTGGCACTCATGCCTAACCTTCTCCCCATCTAGAGGGAGTCTAAAAGTAGAAAAAACTGCAAACATTCCTACACGTGACCTAGAAAGTAGAGAAGAACAACAGAAAAGAGAGAAAAAGGGAAAAGAGGGAAAAGAAAAGGGATGTCCCGTTGGGCGCTCCACCCCCAGGCCAGTAGCAATATAGGTAGGCGTAAGGGAAATGTTCATGTACCTTGCCCAGGGTTCCCAAGTAGCCTCAAACCTTTTAACTGTATCAAGCATTGTACAGACCAATTTTTCTTGAACCATGATCCATGAGATCTTTTGTTTTGCAGTGGGTATGGAGACCCGAGGTTGTTTCCATGCTTTTGCAATGGTGATTTTTGCCCCCAATAAAATTAAGTGGATAAGAGCCTTATTGTTTTTATTGGTTTTCCCTATGGGGAAGTTCAATAAGGCAACATGAGGGGATTTGGGGACAGATGAACCTGTTATTTTATTGATTAAAGTGAAGATCTCGTTCCAGAACCCCCTTATTTTTGGGCATTCTCACCAGACATGGAGCATGGTCCCTATGTGAGAACAATCCCTGAAGCACAAGTGAGAGGCCGATGGGTACATTCTGGCTAGTCTGGATGGCACTAAGTACCACCTTGTCATAACTTTCAAGTCCGCCTCCATCAGGGAAACATTCCTGATGCCCCTGATCGAGTTGGCAATTGTCGTGTGCCAGTCGGTCAATTCCCACTCCTGCCCCAGTTCCTTCTCCCATGCCACCATAAACAACGTTTTAACATCGGCCTCAGAAAGTGACTCATAAATCGTTGAGATTCCCCCCCTTTGCTCCGTGATTTGACTGCACCAATGTTCGTACGGTGTGATTACTGGAGGGGGAGGATCTCGCCTTCCAAATTGTGTGTAGGAAATGGGAAATTTGGTAGAACCTAAACATTTCCAAGGGAGGCATTTCTAGGTTCTCCGTACAATGAGCAAGGGATATGGGCCCTCGCGCTTTGAAGAAGTGGCCTATTCTATACATCTCTTTGTTAGTCCACCATTTAAATTATTTTATTTCCATTCCTGGGGGGAAATTTGGGTTGTGGAACAGGTGAGAGAGGGGGCGGATCGGGGATATCAGAGCTGGATTCAACTTAAGATTGTCTCACAGCGACATTGAAAAGGAGAGGGTTGGGGCCAGAATTGCTGGGCGGTTGCTGATGGAGCAACCCATCAGAAAATCCAACGTGGTGCGCATGCGCGGCTGCTCTGGTATGGCGGCTTAACCCGGAGCTCCGCGCCATCTCCAGTCCCTGCAGACCCGGGAGAGCGGAGAGGGTGCAGCGATCCCAGTGGAGAGGTCTCACTTCTCTACTAAGCCCCCCTCAGCACCGGGAGTGGGTCGGGGAGCGTACAGGAGGCAGCCCGGAGACCCGCGCCGCATCACGCTAGCAGCGGGGTGCACCAAGATGGCCACGGCGGCGATCTTCCAGGCCCCAATGTCTTAAGGCCTCAGCGTTTACAAGCAGGATCGACAGTCATCAGCGGACCGAACCGGTGGGGATACAGCGGTGAAGGTCAGTGTCTTGGGCCACAACCGCAACTATTAAAGCTGGAACTCACTATAAGAGCCATTAGGGGTGTACCAAGATGGCCGCCGATTAGGCCTCTAAGCTAATATCCATACAGAGCCTTCTCTAATGAGAAATTAGAGCCAAGGAGCACCCCCATCGTATAATCCTCTCACATAAGACCTGATTTCAGAATATCCGTGGTGGTTTTTATCTCGGATTGCAATTCATATATGCCAACTCCTGAGTGATCAGTTCACTGTACAGGTTTCCCAACCCCTTGCATGTCTGCATCAGCAGTTAGGAAGGACTTAAGCATTCTCTTTGCTGCAACCCCTGTGCAGGAGATCACACAGGTGCCAGTTGCCCCGGCTGCAACCTCAGGCGCTATGGAAAGTCCCCAGGTAGAAAACCTGGGTCGCTCATCAAAAGCTGACACAAAACATATCCTCTCCCCTGCAGTTTTGAACTTCACCCCAGGTCAGCAGGGATGCTCCTCTCAACTCCCCCTACCTTCGCCCACTTCCACAGAATCCCTTCTTGGTCGCTTTCAAGGGGACCTGTCATCTCCCCCCCTCGGGCATTTCAGCCCAGCTCCAGCCTCACCGTGCCTACACAGTTCTAATATTTCACTACAGGTGGAAGACTTGTACCAAAAATTCTCGTCGCTACTTGAGAGAGGTCTAGCCAACACGGTGGCCACAATTACCAATGAGATTAAATCAGACTGCCAGATGCTGGGGACAAGGATAGAAGCAATTGAAAATAAGCTAGACGCCACAGCAGACGTCTCCAACCAAAACTCAGACCTCATCAGCACTTTACATGACCAATTGGACACAGCCCTGTCGAGAATCGACGATCTGGAAAACAGATCGAGAAGAGTCAATTTTAGGGTGCGAGGACTCCCTGAAGAAATCAAAGACATTCCTGAGGCAATACAAGACTTAATCACCAATCTACTTCCCAACACACCCAAACACCGCCTGGAGCTCGACAGGGCCCACAGAGCTCTTGGGCCCCCACGCAAAGACGGCACCCCTAGAGACATAATTGTCAAACCCCACTTTTATGCAATCAAAGAAGGGGTCATGAGACAATCCAGAAATACCACCAAGATCTTATGCAAGGGTCATCCTGTCCAAATTTACGCTGATTTGGCCTCCTCAACCATACAGAAGAGGAGAGCTTTAAAACCCCTTATCTCAGTCCTGACCGAGAGAGAAATTAAGTATAAATGGGCCTTCCCATTTGCAGTGAAATTCTCTTACAAGGACAGAGATCACGCCTTCGCTTCATTTCATGAGGGCGAGAAACTCCTACTCCACCTAAAATTGATAACACAGGAATCTGAGATGGATATTTCCAGCAACATCAACACATCTAAAAGACAATCACCTACCAGCCCTAGAACCCCTCTCTGGAAGAAAGCTAAACCCAAGAGAGCGAAAGAAAATGGCCCCCCGTGAGAGGGTTCTTGGTACCCGGTTCTTTTTAACTCCTCTGCCAGCAGGCGGGGCTTTGGTTTCGGGGGAACGCAGATTATAAGAACTCCTGTTCATCTCCCCTATGCTGAGGACACTGCAATTGTCTTTATTTTACCTCAAAGAGGATCTTGTCTGCACCCCACCCCGGTTTGACACTCAGGACCAAATCTGTTGACATGCCTTGTCTATTCTAGTTTCTCGTTACAAGGAAACTTGGCCTTACTTTCTTTCATTTAGGAGAGTAGGTTCCTGGGAACTACAAAGAGTCTGGGATCACACTAAAAGAAACTGCTGCAAGGCTCTTGGTAAAAGGACCTCCCCTTTTGTTGGAATTTTTTCTTTTTTTTTTGCCTCAGTTATGGAGGCTAGAAATGTTACATTGAAGGCCTCATCCTATAGTCCTTCCCGGTTCCCCCTTGCCTGGTTGAGGGGGGGTCTCCATGTCTCTTGGGATGGAATCAAATATAATCCTTTATTCTTAGGTGTGAGCCTTCAGGGGACAATGGGATTGGTTCTGAGAATCATTTGTTTAACCACGTTCAAATCTCGCTCAAATAAGTTATGTTTTTGCTAGATGTATAACGGGGCTCGGGGTCTGGAGATGGTCCCCATGCGCCTCAGCCTACCTAGCTGATCATGTTTGATTGGTTCTGGATAGGCGGTCTGGCAGTTACTGCTAGACTTATTGATATTGACCTAAGGGAATCTAAGGGGCTCTATGTTTTCTCCCCTCTTGGACACCACCCCCTTTTTTGGAGAAACTGGTCCTCTTTAGGACTCCTTTTTCATTATGTTTGGTTTACACTGTTTAATACTCTCCATGCTGCTTCACTTTTTTTCCTTCCTTTTCTTCTCCTTTTTCTCCTCTTTTTTCCTAGAGAGAGGGTGGCCCAGGACTCTATTGGTATACAACTGATAGGCATTTGGGACGTCAAAACATCCAAAGGAAGGGTGAGTTATTTAACTGATAAGCATACTTTTCCATTTTGTTGCGATGGCTGACCCTGCCAATTCTTTCATCAAGGTAGCTACTCACAATGTTCAGGGACTAAACTCCCCCATTAAACGTAAGAAGATGGGTGATCTTTATAAATCTATGAAATTAGACATCCTTATGTTACAAGAAACGCACTTCCCAGCTCGGTATATTCCTAAATTTCTTCATTCACACTTCCCGAGTTTTTATTTAGCCAACGCAGAATCGAAATCAAAAGGAGTGGCTATTTTGATTTCTAAAAATTGTAACTTTACTCGACTCTCGGAGGTCAAGGACCCTGAGGGGAGGTATATCTTAGTGAAGGGAACCTTAGACGGACACATTTTATCCCTAATCTCGTACTACGCCCCCAATCAAGGACAGTACAGATTTTTTGAGAAAATGTTTGCTACTTTATCCCCCCTGTTGGAAGGCACGATTCTTTTTGGTGGCAACTCCAATGTTGCCTTTGACCAATCCTTAGACAAAAACAGACCTCTAGGAAAACAACTTTTACGTCCAACTAAAGTAAGTCAGCGTATCGCCAAACTACTTCACTCTTACAACCTAATTGACGCCTGGAGGGACAAACACCCTTCAGCCAGGGACTTTACCCACTTTTCCAATCCCCACAACTCGTACTCCAGGATAGACCATCTGCTAACACCCTTCTATATCCTACCTTCCATTACTGAATCCCACATACACGACACAGCCTTATCAGATCACTCCTTGGTGTCACTATCCCTCTGCATTCAGTCTAGACCATTTCCTAAACCATTTTGGAGACTTAATGAGTCCCTTCTTTCGGACCCGATCAATGTATCCAGGTTAGAAAATAATCTCCAAGAATTCTTCTCCACTAACGATACAGGGGAACCCTCAGCAGAAGTAGTCTGGGCAGCCCACAAGGCCTTCATCAGAGGCCACTTCATTCAGCTAGCATCCAGGATTAAAAAGGAGAGGGGATTCCATTTACAACAAATGGAAGACTCCTTTAAGACAGCCAAAGCTGCACATAAGGCCAACCCTTCTAAATCCTTATTAGAGAAGCTTGACAAAGCGAAACTGGAGCTTAACATAGCACTTACGACGAAAGCAGAAAAGACCATTAGATGGTCCAAAAATAAATTTTATACGCATGGAAACAAAATGAGCTCACTCCTGGCTAGGAAGCTTTCTCCTCGGGTAAAGCAACTTTCAATGCCCAAAATCAGGGTGGAAGGTGGTCCCCCCTCTTCTAATCCTAACACAGTTATCGAGGCCTTTAAAAAATTCTATAAGAATCTATATTCCCCCAAGACTAGTGAGAATACAGATAATATATCGCAGTTTCTGGAAGGCATGTCACTACCCACCCTCATAGATGAACACAGAGATTTAATGGAGGCAGCAATCACACCTGAGGAAGTATCCGGTGTCATCAAAGACCTTAAACAGGGTTCCGCCCCAGGGCCAGATGGTCTTTCAGTCCTTTACTATAAGACATTCTCCGGGATCCTAGCTCCTTATATGACTAAATTTTTCAACACTAAAATGAAAGGTACCCCGGTTGAGAAGTCACTTAATACTGCATTCATTACTATGATCCCTAAGCCAGATAAAAACCCAGAAGACTTAGATAATTATCGCCCCATTTCTCTTATAAATAATGACCTAAAGATCTTAACCAAGATAATGGCAAATCGGTTAGCTTCCTTTATAAGTCACTATATAGTTAAGGATCAGGTTGGCTTCATCCCAGGCAGACAAGGCCCTGACCAAATCAGAAGGGCAATTGATATAGTATCTATACTACAATCCAACTGGACTGGGGGTCCAGCCCAAAAGGGGATGCTGCTCTCACTAGACCTATGCAAGGCCTTTGATTCTGTCTCTTGGGCCTATCTATTGACGTTGTTGAGGCGTTGGGGCTTTGGAGATAAGTTTTTAAATCTGATTAGGGCTCTCTACTCGAACCCACAAGCTATGATAAAAATGCGAGGGTTTTACTCAGATTCATTCCCAATTAAGACAGGAACAAGGCAAGGCTGTCCGTTATCTCCGCTCCTCTTTGCTATTGCAATAGAAACTCTTGCCACTTTAATCAGGGATAGCCAATTGATCAAAGGGGTTATGTGCGGTCAACAGGAGCACAAATGTGGTCTCTTTGCTGATGACATCCTGGTCTTTATAACATCCCCCGAACTTTCCATTCCCAACTTATGTCGGATCCTTGGGGACTTCTCCGAGATCTCCGGCTTAAGAGTTAATTATTCTAAATCTCAGGCGCTGAACGTCTCTTTACCACCTGAGATGATAACCAGACTAAAGAATGAGTTCAAGTTTCGATGGAGTGACACTTATATCAAATATTTAGGAATTAATCTAACCTCCAAATTTGATACTTTATACGCCAACAATTTTCCGCCAATGTTTCAGAAGTTGGAGGATGACCTTAGGATTTGGACCAAGCAGGACTTGTCTTGGTTGGGGAGAGTGAACGCAGTGAAGATGACATTGTTACCTAGACTTCTCTACCTCTTCCGCTCCTTGCCAATTCCGGTTAGGTCTGGTCAGCTCTCCTCCTTCCAAAACAAAATTATTAAGTTCATCTGGGCTAACACAGGGTACAGAATATCCCGTCAATCTTTATTCCATCATAGGAATAGGGGGGGGCTGGGGTTACCGAACCTAGTGAAGTACTATCAAGCTGCCAGGATAACGCAGTTATCCTCAATATACTTTAAGCAGGAAAGACAGGACTGGATACGGATAGAAAACCAGGCTGCACCAAGGTTTACACTTGATTATCTTCTATGGTGCTCTCCTAAGGAGCGTCCTCCAATCTTGTCTCCCACACTTTCCAATGAACTAGCTTTCTGGGACAAGATCAGAGGAACACCCTCTTTGGTTTCTTCAATCAAACCCCTTGCACATATTTTCAACAATCCAGATTTCCCGCCAGGGCTAAATATTAAAGCATTTCAATGGTGGCTAAATAAAGGGCTTTTTCGTATTGGCCACTTCTTCACGGCTTCAGGCCCAATAACTCTAAATTTTTGCATAAACAACATCGAGATCCCATCCTCAGAATATCTTAGATTCTGCCAACTCTCCAGTTTTCTCCACAAAATTTGGACGGTCAAGCCAGCCCCCCCAGATCTCACAAACTATGAACGGTGGTGTGGTCAGCCATCGCAACAGAAGGGAGGTATTTCAATAGTTTATGAAGCCCTTTCTCGCCCAGTTCAAAAATCGGCTTTCATGATCAATTGGGAATCAGAGCTTCAATTCGACTGGGATCTCGATAAGTGGCAAGTGGCTTGCTCCAGATCCTTCAAGGGCATCTTAAACACAAATATCGTAGAGGCGAGTATCAAGGTAATGATGAGATGGTATCTTACACCAGTCAGACTAGCGACATTCTTCCCTTCGGCTGACCCTGTATGTTTCAGGGGATGCCTCCTTAGGGGCACCATGGCCCACATCTGGTGGGAATGCCCAAGAATTAGATCTTTCTGGTCTAAGATCTTCCACATTGCTCAAAAAGTAACTGGTTGCAAACTTGATAGATCCCCTACAATAGCCCTTTTAAACGATAATATAACCAACACGTCAAAATCGAACAGGAAATTACTTCACTTTATATTCTTAGGGGCCAAGATCACAATAGCCAAGGCATGGAAGCAGGAAAAAGTCTCGTTAAGATCTGCCATTCGGAAAATTTCCTGGTTGATGGCTCAGGAGAGGATTGCCAGCATTCTCTCAGATAGTTTACACAAATTTGAGCTGATCTGGGAACCGTGGGCAAAGTTTGTAGGAATCTCTCTAACTCCAGGTCTTCCGGGTTACCAAAATCCCTAATAACAGACGGAAATGGAGATCTGGCGCCAATCCTTCTCTCTCTGGGAATTTCCTCTCTTCCTCTCTTCTTGTTCTCTCTCTCTCTCTCTTTTTCTACTCCTTCCCTCCCCTTATTTATGGTATGGTTGAAGTGGCGGAAAGTTAGTTCCCTGGCACAGCTTGTTCCCTAATGGGGTGTCAGGGCTTTTCTTTCTGATGGCTGATTCAATTACTCCGCTCAAGGAAACATTTAATATTCTGTAACATTGTTTTTCTCATACTTGCTATTGCAGATGGACAGGTTTTCTAACACTTGGTAATTTGTCTCATGATATCACGTTTTCGTTTTTTGATATATCTTACGCTCTGCTCTGTTTTATATCTCATGATACTACTTTAGATTATAATCAGTATACTTTGGTCGCATGGCATTCCACCTTGGGTCATAGCGTGCTCCTTGTAGGGTGTTAGTGGATGGGGAGTGACACTTCAGGTGTAACTTTAGCAATAGTTGGGTAACCAAGGTTTATTGACATTTAAAATGTATGCAGTACCTTTGTAATCTTGACTGATTTAATGTTACGAGCTATATATCACATTCTACTTGTCACATTGTCAATGTTTTATGTTTATTCTTGAAAATTCAATAAAATTATTGAAACAAGAAAATCCAACGTGAAGTCCGGAACCACTTTTCTTTCCATATACACCCAATCTGGTTTTGGATTCTGAGTGTGTACCAAAGAGATCTGTGCTAACTGGGCAGCCTGGTGATATTTAAGGAGGTTAAGCAGACCCAGGCCTCCTCTCTGCCATGCTCGGAAGAGTACACCCCTCACTAGGTGGGGGCTCTGATCCCCAAACAAAGGAGATTATTTTGGCCTGGAATCGCCGCAAGTGCTCTTTGTTGACGGGGATGGGAAGTGACCTAAACAAGTAGAGGATGCGGGGGAGCAGTGTCATTTTAACGGAATGTACTCTACCCAACTATGATATATTTAAGTTTGACCAGTTTTTCATGTCCGCTTCAAGTCTCTTGAATAGTGGGGGATAATTGCTTCCGTATAATTGATCAAATTTGGCCGGTAAATGTATTCCTAGATAGGGAATGGAGGAGTCACTCCATGCAAACCCAAAACGAGCCCTGATGCGAGACGTCTGTTCTTCTGGAACATTAATATTTAGAACCTGAGACTTTGTCATATTAACCTGTAATCCGGAAAAATTTCCAAAGTCATCCAGAAGAAGACAGAGGTTTGGTAACAATATAAGTGGAGAATTGATGTATAGGAGCAGGTCGTCCGCAAACAGGGCAAACTTGTGTGTGTGGACCACATTCAATCCCATGAATGTTTGGGTTCTCCCTGATTGCCAGTGCCAGAGTTTCTAACGTTGTCGCAAATATCTAGGGGGATAGCGGACAACCCTGTCTTGTGCCCTTATATATTTGAATGGGATCTGAGTAACAACCCTGGAGTCTCACTCTCGCTTCGGGTTTTGAGTATAGCGATTCCAAAATACTTAGGAAATTGTGCCCGAAGCCCCACTTCCGTAGAATGCTGAACAAGTAATTCCAGGAGACTGAGTCAAATGCCTTTTGTAAGTCTAAGGACAGAAAATGACCCTTTTGTGGTTGTCCGTCATCCCACCCCGAATGTAACAAGGATATAATATCTATCGACCTTCTAATCTGGTCTGGGCCCTGCCTGCCCGGGATAAACCCTACTTGGTCTTTATGAATGTATTGGCCAATGAAATCTGTCAATCTATTTGCTAGGATTTTGGTCACTATCTTCAGGTCATTATTAATCAGCGAGATAGGTCTATAGTTGCCAACTTCACTAGGGTCTTTCCCAGGTTTTGGGATTACTGAAATATAAGCAGTATTGAGTGACTGGTCTAGGGGAGCACCTTCCCTCAGTGAGTTAAAGAGTCAGGCTAGATATGGTGCCAAAGTGACCCCAAAAGACTTATAGTAGAGATTCGAAAACCTGTCAGGGCCTGGGGTCGACCTATTTTTCAGTTTCTTAATAACCTCTGCTACCTCCTCTGTCGAGATCTGGGCATCTAGCAAACTCTTTTGCTTGTCTTCTAATTTAGGAATTGGAATAGAAGCTAGAAAGCCCTCCAATGATGTCTGCGTGGCCTGCCTCTCCTCTGTATATAGCTTTTTGTAAAAGTCCCAGAATGCCCTTATAATTTTCTGTGGGTTGTTGGTGTTGGAGCCATCCGAAATGCAAATTTTTGGGAAAATATAAAGTCATTATACCTTTTCTAAGAGCTATGTAGTACAGCCTTCCCTTCTCAATTAACTGCTTGGTTCTCTCGCTCTTGAGAGAACACACCCATGTTGTTCATATATGGGAAAATATAGGGCCTATGCTTAAGGGTAAGACCTGCCGCTAGTAATGAATCAATTTTGTCTCTCATTTGACAAAATCTAAAATCCATCTTATGCTTTTCTCAGCTTTTGCAGTAAGTGCCAAGTTCAGTGCCAGACATGCCTCATCCAGTTTAGAGATAGGGGTGGCAACCGGGTCAATTTTGTGCTGTTTGCTGATTTTGTGAAACTGGGCTTCCAATCTGTCCAGGTCCATCCTATGCTCCCTGCGTATGTGAGAGGTTATTTGTATTATTTTCCCCCTGATGGAGGCTTTGTGAGCCGCCCACAGGGTGTCTGGGGAAATCTCCGGTGTATCATTAATGGTGAAGTAATCCTTTATATGCTCTTCGATTTCAGTGAATCTAATGGGATCACTTAAGATAGAATCCTTAAGTCTCCAAATTCTAGGTCCTCTGGTGTTTGGAGGTCATTGGAGAGATAAGGAGACCATAGCATGGTCTGACCATACAGAATCCCTGATTACAGAATTCTTTGCTAAAGGGATGAGGGGAGAAGAAGTGAATATGTGATCTATTCTCGAGAAAGATTGGTGTGGGTGCGAGTAGTGCGAAAAATCCCTCGTCCTGGGGTTAAGTCCTCTCCAGATATCAATTAAGCCTCTCTGGTAAAGAAGTTTAGCTATTTTTTTTTTTTTTTAATTTTCTTTTTATTGATGTATTTAGGGTATATAATACAAAACACAGCCTTTGGGGCATTCCCCGGCTGAAGGGATACAGCTTAATCTTAACATCACTGAACTAGTTTTCAAATGGTTTATTGAACAATACAGAAATGTACCAATATTCGCTTGTAGTTATATTAAGGAGGTAATAATTTCCATTCAACAATAGATGTCAATACCTGTACCGGTTGCACATACATTCATGTATTTCTTGTGGCATGGGATTATTGCAACTGCTCGTTTAGGTCTGGTAGGTCAGTAATAGCTTAAACCTCTAGTCGTAGGTCCTCCTCGGGCACCCCTATTGGGAACAAAACTGTGCCCTAGGAGGAGGCCTCTGGTGTTTGTATCTTGCTATACTACTACTACGTTGCGTTGCCTTCTCATAGGGGTTGTGCTTGTTTCCGGTAGTTGTGTATTGTGTTCAGGCACATTTCTTCCTTGCTAGGGGTGGGTCTGGTAATGTAACTTGGGGGGGTGGGAATTGGGGACGGGATATGGGAAGGGGGGGGGAATGGGTGGTGAAAGCTGATTAGAGTAGGGTTATTGTGTTTAACTTGTATAGGTAGCTGTGTGTTTGAGTTTGTCTCCTGCCG
>BLSH010384479.1:164319-178899 GCA_018402905.1 Glandirana rugosa | reverse complement strand
TCATATCTTCTGGGAATGCGATCAAGTTAAAGTTATCTGGAACTTAGCCAAAAATAAGATCTCCAGATTTGTGAACAAACAAATCTCCCTGTCCCCTCAAGTATGCTTACTGTTTCAAGATATACCAGATATTCCCATACAATGCTTAAGACTCACCCACTCTTTATTCAGCGCCATTTTATGGATGATAGCCTGCAATTGGAGATCCAATAATTTACCCTGGCCTCAAGTTCTTCATAGAATGGACCAAATTAGAATCACAGAATACATTTATCATACGTTACATGACTCCAGACATGTTCATAAAGAAAAATGGTCTTACTGGGATTTGTTATGACACCCCCTTCATGCCATCCATATTATTTACACTGGTATCATCCCATAAAGTTATGTTTCAGATAATACTGTCAATATTATCCATTGTATCTCTGTCTTCAAATGCAAAGTCAATAACCTTACGATATTATCTTATTATCATTCAAAGCATATATGTTTTACAGTACATAATATTGTAATGTCACCTTCATGTATCCTACTTTATTTCCTTCCAATAAAAAATTGGTAAACAAAAAAAAAATCATATTTCCTTAACGTTTCTACCACCTCTTTGATCTTCTCAGGATTCATGCTCACTCCTTCAGGAGAAATAATATACCCCGAGAACTAGATCTTGGTTCATTAAAGCGCACAATTCTCCAGTTTGATGAAAAGTCAATTCTTCCTTAACCACTTCAGATCCACGCTATTGCCAGAGTACGGCTCCAGCGCGGATCTGAAATGCCGGGAGGACGTCCATGGACGTCCTCCACTGCGCACGCTCCAGGCGCGCCCCCTGGGTCCGCGCCCGAGACCCGCCGATCTCCTTTAGGAGCCTCAGAACTGGGAACCGCCGTTGTAAACACAGCGGTTACCCGTTCTGTGACAGGGGACATAACAGATCTACTGATCCCTGTCACTGGGATCAATTAGATCTGTTATGTCCCGGCCAGCCCTGCCCCCCCACAGTTAGAACACACCCAGGGAATATTTGTTAACCCCTTCACTGCCCCCTGCTGGTTAACCCCTTCACTGCCAATGACATTTACACAGTAATCAATGGACATTTAAATTTCTGATCGCTGTATAAATGTCATTGGTCCTAAAAATGTGTAAAAAAATGTCCGACATGTCCGCCCCAATATCGCAGTCCCGATAAAAATCGCAGATCACCGCCATTACTAGTAAAAAAAAAAAAATAATAAAAACGCCATAAATCAATTCCCAGTTTGTAGACGCGATAACTTTTGCGCAAACCAATCAATAAATGGTGATTGCGATTTTTTTTTTTTTTTTTTTTTTTTTTTTTTTTTTTTTTTTTTTTTTTTTTTTTTTTTTATTTATTTTTTTTTTACCAAAAATATGTAGAAGAATATATATCGGCCAAAACTGATGGATATTTTTTTTAATGGATTTGTACTTTAGCAAAAAGTAAAAAATATTTGTTCTTTTTTGCAAAATTGTCGCTCATTTTTTATTTATATCGGCGATCAGAAATGACGCAGAGGGGATCAAATACCACCAAAAGAAAGCTCTATTTGTGGGAAAAAAAGGATGCAAATTTTATTTGGGTACAACGTCGCACGACCGCGCAATTGTCATTCAAAATGCGACAGCGCTGAAAGCCAAAAATTGGTCTGGGCAGGAGAGGGGTTTAAGTGCCCGGTAAGGAAGGGGTTAATGTTTCAACGACCATGCAAACATTCTTGCAATGCTCCTCCAGGTTATTGGAAAAGATGAGAATATCATCCAGATAGGCAATCACAAACTGGTCCAACAGATCTCAAAAAACATCATTGATGAAGTGTTGGAAAGTTGCGGGGGCGTTGCAAAGGCCAAAAGGTATAACAAAGGACTCGAAATGCCCATATCTGGTTCTAAAGGCGGTTTCCCGTTCATCTTCTTGACGGATGCGGACAAGGTTAGGTCTTACAGTCTTACCCCCTGTAAGTCTAGTTTTGTAGAGAATTTAGCAGAACAGAATCTTTCCAACATTTCAGAGATCAAGGGGAGTGGATAATGTTTTTTAATCAAGTCCCTTAACCACTTCAATACCGGCACTTAGAACACTTCCTGCCCAGACCAATTTTCAGCTTTCAGTGCTGTTGCGATTCGAATGAGAATTGAGCGGTCGTGCGACGCTGTACCCAAACAAAATTTTTATCATTTTGTTCCCACAAATAGAGCTTTCTTTTGGTGGTATTTGATCACCCCTGCGTTTTTTTTATTTTTTGCGCTATAACAAAAAAAGACCGAAAATTTTGAAAAAAAAACAAACATTTTTCTTTGTTTCTGTCACAAAAATTTGTATAAAGTACATTTTCTCCTTCACGGACGGGCACTGATGGGCACTGATGAGGCTACACTGACGGGCACTGATGAGGCAGTACAGATTGGCACTGATGAGGTGGCACTGATAAGGTTGCACTGATGATGGGGCAAATATGCAGCACTCATGGGCGGCACTGACAAGCAACACTGACGGGCACTGATACGTGGCACTGATATGCAGCACTGATGGACACTCCTAGGCGGCACTGATAAGTGGCACTGGGCACTGATGGGCACTGATAGGGGGCACTTTTAGGTGGCACAGGTGGGCACTTTTAGGTGGCACAGGTGGGCACTGATAGGTGGCAGTGGTGGGCACTGGTGCAACAAGCACTGTTAGGGATGGCACTGGCAGGCATCATACATGGGCACAGTGCCATCCCTACAGTGCATAATATTGCCCTTACCTGGTGGTCTAGTGGGGGCTCCCTGGTGGTCCTGGGCGGCCTCTGTATGATTTCCCTGGTGGTCCTGGGCGGCCTCCTTGCGATGTCCAGGGGGGCTCCCTGGTGGTCCTTATCTGGCTCCCTGGTGGTCCCGTGGGGGTGATCCTGAGGGTGACTGCGCTGATAAACGTTCAGCGCAGCCCCCCCTGTCAGGAGAGCAGCCGATCGGCTCTCCGCTGCTCAGGTCTGCAGACGTGAGCAGAGGAAAAGCCGATAAACGGCTCTTCCTATTTACACTGTGATCAGCCGTGATTGGTCACGGCTGATCACATGGTAAAAGGCTTCGGATCGAAGCCTTTTACCTCGGTCCGTAATGCGGTGGGTCATACTGACCCACGGCACCACTTATCGCCCCAGGGGCGCGCGATCGCAGATTATCCTGAGGACGTCAATAGACGTCCAGTCAGGATAGTGAAACACCCGCCCGGACGTCATTTGTCAATGCGCCGGGCGGGAAGTGGTTAATCAAGTCCCTGTAATCGATGCACAGACCCAAGGTGGAGTCTTTCTTTTCAACAAACAGGGCTGCTCGAGCAGGAGATGTTGAGTGTCTGATAAATCCCTACTCAAAAGTACTCAGGGAGTGTCTTGATGAGAATTTAAATTCAGGTTTTAACTGATATAAAAGGTGGCCATTTTTGTCCATGGGAGCAGCTCAATAGAACAATCATATGGGCGATGAGGCAGTTATTAATCAGCATTCTTCTTATCCCAGACATCCCGATACTCATGGTATTGTGAAGGCAAGTTGTCATGTGACTGGGTAGTTACCACATAAATTTGTGTTTCCTTGATCAGTGGAAAACTTTTTTAATGCAATATATTTTTATTTGTTTTAGATAAAACAAACAATATACATTGTAGTGAGTGACAGTACACAGTATACAGTAAGCAGTAAACAGTATACAGAAGCACATAATAAGTGGGGGTCTAATACCCCGATTGGTTTACGTAGTGGTGTAATTATGATTGATATGATATATAAGGTTGCATTTTCATGTCCTTATCTTCCCATGTATGTTGTCCAGATACTCCAGTTTGTGTCGAAGGATAGGCCTGATAGTGAGTTAATTGCTATAAGGCGTTCAAAGGTATGGTGTCTCTATCATTAAGTTAAATGTGGATGGGGAAAGAGGACAACCCTGTCAAGTCCCATTGGATATGTGAAACGTTTTGGACAATAGGCCAGATGTGTACACCTGCGCCTTAGGGCAAGAGTACAATGCTAGTATTGCATTCAAGCAGTAACCACAAAGGCCAAACTTAGTAAGCACATGGTTCGTGTAACTCCAGTGGAGTCTATCGAACGCCTTCTCTGCGTCAATAGACAATAGCAGAGAAGGCGTTCGATTTCTTTCAGCATAATGTATAACATTTACAAGCCTCCTAGTGGCATCTGGGGTCTGCTGCCCTTTCACAAATCCCATCTGGTTGCTGCTAACAAGTGATGGTAAGATTTTGGTTATACGCTTAGCTAGCATCTTAGCGTATATTTTGACGTCTGAATTCAATAGTGATATTGGCCTGAAGTTGGCCGGTGTCGTAGCATCTTTCCCTGGTTTGGGTAATGTTACAATGTATGCTTTAAGAATCTCTGGTGGGAGCGCCGAAGATAGCGCCACTTTGGCAAAGACTTGCTGTAGATATGGGGACAGAATTTCCCTGAATATTTTAAAGTATTCCTTGGGAAGGCCATCTGGGCCAGGAGATTTCCCGTTGGGGAGTGTTTTAATGATTGATTGATTCAATTTCTCGGGCTGTAAATGGGACGTTCAGTTCTGCTAGTTGAGTTCTGGAGAGAGAAGAAAGGATCAGTGTCTGTAGGAAATCCTGAATGTTTTCTTCTGAGGGTTGCGGAGTCGCCGGGTCATTGCTTAAATTATACAGCGATCCGTAATAGTCGGCACACAGGTCAGCTATGGCTTGGGGCTTGGAGATTTTGTGCTGGTCGGTCGGGTGGGTAAGGTAAGCGATTTCTTGTTTTGGTGCGAGCTGTTTTCAACCTGTTAGCAAGATACTTGCCTGCTTTATTGGCGTTAGCGTAGTGTGCTAATTTCAGTCGTCTCAGGTGGTAGTCATATTGTTGAGTGAGCAGCTCTCTTAGGTTTTCCCTAAGCTGGGAAAGCTGTTTCGTGTTATGTTGGTCTGGGGGCGCTTTGTTAGTGGATTCTAGGTTTTTGATGTCTGTTAAAAGGGAGTTGAGTTTAGCATTGTATTGTTTTTTAACCCTTGCCCCTTGTTGGATGAGTATGCCCCTTATGTACGCCTTACGGGCGTTCCATAGGGAGTATGGATTCTCTACCAACTGTTCGTTGGTGGTGAAAAAGTTTTTAAGTTGAGGTATAGTCTGGTTATATTGGGGGTCCTTTAAGATTTTACTATTGCAGTGCCAGATGGGAGAGGAGAGGGGGGCATCCCCTACATTTATTGACAGTGTTATGGTGGCATGGCCGGACCATGTAATGTTATGTATTTTGGCCTCAGATACCTTTTGTAGTAACCATTTGTCCGTGAGGAACATATCGATGCGGGATTAAGAATGGTGTCTATGGGAGAAAGTTATAATCCCTTTCATTTACATGGAGGCATCTCCAGGCATCAAATAGTTCCTCTGAATGTAAGAGATAGTTTAAGGTTACCGTTCATTCTGGTGTTCGTGAGGTTGTGTCCATTTTCGGATCCACAATGAGATTTAGGTCTCCGCCCACTATGATATTTCCATATTTCATTTTTTGTACTTTTTTCAACAGTTTGCATATGAAGCGCAACTGATGGGTGTTAGGAGCATATGCTGACACCACTGTGTACAGATGCTCGTTTATGTCTGCGGTAAGGATGACAAATCGACCCCCTTCGTCTATATGGGTTTCCTTGAGGCGGAAGGATACAGGGTTTCTGATTGCCATAAGGATCCCTCCTTTCTTGTGGTGTGGAGTATTGGCCAGAAACACATGAGGATAGTTCTTGTGGTGACAAGAGGGCACTTTGGAAGTGAGTCTCTTGTATACATAAGCTGTCTGCCCCCTGTGAGTTGGCTTCTCTCCACAATGAGTACCTTTTGGCCGGGTGGTTGAGGCCCCGCAGTTTAATGACAGGCACTTAAGAGTCATTTATGGTTGTGAGGATATTGTTGGAGTGTAGGATATGGAACTCAGTTGGGTTGGAGCTTGTCCTGTGCTCATCGTGCAGATCTGGAGACCCAAGAGACGGGCGCCTGGAACTGAGGAGATACTGGAGGAGGTCGGTGGTAGTAGTAAGGCACAGGTGATGAGAGTAGAGTGCTTCTGTATTGAACAAAAGAGAATAGAAAAACTACAAAATAAAGTCCTAACATAAAAATAACTGGGTCCTTTTGCGGACCCGTGTGCAGGAAATACTGCCTGTAATACATCGGGGGGTAAGATGGGATGACTCTGTGGTCCTCCCCAGTCGGAGAACTATGTAGTAGGACAGTTTGGCTGGGAGCTTCCAGTGGATGTTTTGTGTTGTCTTTTGTGAGACACCACCTGCCACTCTTCTTGTAGGATGCCAAATTGTGTGTGTGGGGTTTGGTTCACTGGTGCTGCTGGATTGGATTCGGGGATTATTTCCCATTTTCGTAGGGCCGCAATTCCTTCTTCCAGTGTGGAGACTTGGGTTGTTGTCTCGTTGTAGGTTATCACAAGGGTGGCTGGGTATTTCCACTTGTGTAGAATCTCATGGTTTTTCAGGACTTTGGTGACCGAAGCCAGATTTCTGCGGCGCTGTAGAGTGTGCCTGGACAGGTCCGGTAGTAGTTTGATGGATGCATATGGTGAGGATGTGTTATCTGCTCTTCATGCTGCTATCATAATTTGTTCTTTTATGTGGTAGAAGTGCACCCTGAGCAATACATCTCTAGGGGATTTGGCAGATATGAAGGAGGGTCTTGGGAGTCTATGAATCCGGTCAATCAGGAGATCTTGTGCCAATAAGGCCGGTATTAGTGTAGAAAACCAGGTTTGGGCATACTGTTGTAGCTGGTTGGGTAAGACTGACTCTGGGATCTCTCATAGCTTAATGTTTTTTCTCCTGAATCTGTCTTCCAGGTCAGATATTTTGTCCTTCAGCCAGGCTATTTCCTCGTTTTGGGTCCTATGGGCATCCACCATGGTGTTGTATGCAGATGAGTATTCATCCAATTTTCTTTCGACCTGGTCGACCCTGTTCCCTATGAGTTGTACTTCAGCTTGGCATTGGTTCAGTCCGGACATGATGTCAGATTGTAGGGATGCTCTTAGGGATAAAAGCATTTCTTTCAGCATGGTGTCTGATATTGGTTGCCCCGCGGTAGGAAAGTTGGCTATGGGATCGGCCCTCAAAATGGGGGAGGTCGGTTGACTGGAAATAGGACCGCTTACCTCAATTTCCCCATTTTGTTGTAATTCTTCCTGTGAGTCTAGGCAAGGTTTTTGCTTCTGGGGACTCCTTGTGGAAGGGGTAGATGCTCCTGAGGAAGGTACGCTCCTGCTTGCTGCTTTTTGGGAATTTATTTGTCTGTTCCCATTGTCCACATGCGGGGTGTCTGCTGCCGCTCTTAGCTGTGGATCTTGAGCGCTGCCTCCTTCAGATTGAAGCCCACGTGCTGCCGAGGTGAAGTATCCGATAGCTTGCAGGGCTGTTGTTGGTTTTTCTTGTTCTTGGTCATCTCTACAGTTGTGGTATGTCAGGTTCAGTGGTCAGGTGGTATATGGAAGCTTCAGTATATGTTGCAGTTCTCCGACGCTTAGGTATGCGGCTCATGCGTGTGAGGTTGGGTAGGCAATCTTGATTGCTGTTATTCTACCGTTAGAGGTTGGGCCTCAAATTAGATGTTACCACTTATGCTTGCTAGTCACTCTTGTTTTCAGTGATACTGACAGCTTTACTGTAGATTGGCAGTCGCTGGTAATTAATTACTTAGGTTGGTGTGTTTTTATGTGTATTGTATGCTGTGGCACAGAGTAGTGCTTTAGCACCAGCGCAGCTGCTTCAGGTTACTGGCCATTCTGATACACCGCAAGATGGCGGCTGCTCCTGAGCTACCAGCGGCACCCCTAGAGCCCCTATGGCCGCTTGTCTTGTTTCCCTGGCCAGCAGCAGGTGGATGGCAACATAGGAGGGTCGAATGGCTTGCTGCCTCCGATCGTTCCTCTGTGGGCTGTGGGTGCCAGGAAAGGGCCCGGCCTAGGCCTGCAGATGGCGGCGACCGCCGCGCGGGTGGAGGAACCGTGGCAGAGTGGATGGGGCCTCAGGTACAGCGGCTTAATATTGGTCTGGGTGGGTAGTGCAGGTAGTGAGGCATCTGGTGTGGGTGTTGCGGTGGCTCATCCTGCTTCTGGTGCGAGGGATGGGGCCCGATGGAGCCAGGCGTCCTGGTATGCTCAGGCCTCCTCTGCCTCCCGCCGTCTCCCCGCTCCTGCTTGTAGCGGGGATGTATACCTCCGGTGTGGTCCGGTTGATGCCTGTGGTGACGTACTCCCTCTGGAGCAAGATTGAAGGTGTTTTGGCAGTTAGAACAGCTGTTAGGATGCTGTTTGTCTCTGGGCTAGATGGAGCTAGGGATCTAAGCATCCATCTTGGTCCACAGCTATCCACGCCCCCTCGATCAGTGGAAAACTTGTTGTACGAAGTTCTCTACAGGGTGTTCCTTGCAATGGGGGATGCAAAATTAATAGTATGTGCTCCCCAATTGATGGAGGGATTGTGAATAGAAAACCAAGGAATGCCCAGGATGACAGGAAATTTGGGTCAGGTAATCCGCTGTAAACTGATAGTCTCACAATGGTCAGCCTCAAATTGGAGTACCAGAGGGACTGTTTCATCGGTAACAGGTCCTGGTGATTAAGGTGAACCATCAACAGTCTCCATATTAATAGGGGTAGATTTATTTCTTTTATTTTTTTCATAGTTATATAGTTGGTGAGGTTGAAAAAAGACACCAGTCCTTCCAGTTCAACCTAAAACATGTGTGTGTGTGTGTGTGTTTTTTCAATTATTTTATTTTTACTAAAAAGATAGAAAAAAAATAACAGCTTCCATAAAAAAAACATACATAACAGAGATAAAGGCAACGAAACATCAGAGCAATAAACACTTGCCTAGAGAAATAACAGGCCAAGTCTGTCCAATAAGATATGTACTGTATGTATCAACAGGGCAATCAAAAAAGTTACTCCACTTCCACTATGAATTTAGAAAACAAGATCACATTTCAGAGATCATAAAATACAACAGCCCCCATGGTAAACCCCCATGGGTCCGAGAGCTGCAAAACAAACAAAAAAAAGGGGGGGGGGGTTTAAGAGAAAAGGAGAACATCTCTAAAGAACTAGATATTACTAAAGAACTCAAGATTAAGGGACATGGCACGCAAATCCAATTAACTAATAAGACTCTGAAATCCTTTCCCTCCTCTGAATAGATAAATGTATTCCATAAGGACCAGGTTTTCATATATATCTCTCGTTCCTGCTGAGCTATCTAAACCAAATCTTCCATCCGGTTCAACCCCTCCATCCTCCTGAGCCACAACCCCACTGAAGGAGGCTGTGTCTGTTTCCAGGTAAGGGGGATACAATATTTGGCCGCATTCAGAAGGTGACAAAGAATAGATTTCTTATAAATTTTAGCAGGGATTTTAGAAGCATGCAACAAGAAAAACGCCAGATCTTCAGGAATCTTATAGTCAGTGAACTTTTGAGTAATCTTCCGGACCTCTTTCCAAAAACCCTCTATTTTTGGACAAGACCAGAAAATATGTAGAAATGTCCTACACTACTCCTGACATCACCAACATCGATCAGAAGTATTAAAAAAACACATATGAAGAAGGGATGGAGTCCGATACCACTGAGAAAAAATCTTGAAATTTGTTGCTTGCACTTTCGTGCAAATTGAGGATTTTAATATAAAATATATTATATTGGTGCATTGCCCTCTCAAAGGTTTTACCCAAATACACTTCCCATTTTCGTAGGAAGGTAGGAAGGGTGGCTGATAATCCTCCGGGGGTGTAACCAGCAGAGAATACATATTCCAGATGGTATGGGGAAATGGACCCTGCTCAACACAGCACTCTTTAAATGGAGACAAGCTGCGATCAAAGATGCCTGAGGCAGGTTAAATATGATAAAAATGTCTTAATTGTGCAGCTCGCCAGAAATCCAGATGATAGGGGCCTGCAGCTGATGTCAGTGCCTGTAATGAGGGCCAAGACCCTGATATCACAAAGTGAGAGGCCTGGTACAACCCCACATGGATCAGCATACTGAAGGCTGTCCTGGAGTGAATTGTGGATTGCCCAAAATAGGGAACAGCGGGGACACCACAGAGGAAAACTTTCCATTGGGAAAAAAAGCCAAAAACACGTGTCATGGGTCCAATAAATGGTTGTGTCTTAAGAGAGGCCGGGAGATCATTAAAACACCATGGGGACCTATGCAGCAAGACACGGCTCTGCGCCTGTTCTAACTTCAGCCAGATCTTTAAATCCCCATGCCGACATCAATCAAATTACCTAGATGGGCTATTTGATAATATTTGTCAGGGACAGCCAATCCACCAGAATTCTCAGGGAGAGTCAACAAATACCTCCTAATCCTTGGATGTTTATACACCCAGATAAATGCAGCAAACAATGCATGCGTTCGTTTAAAATAATTCATAGGTATAATAATGGGTAGGACCTGGAATAGAAAAAAAACTTAGGTAATACACTGAATTTGATAATATTGCACCTCCCAAACCAAGAATGATGTCCTATGTGCCACGCTTCCAAAAGAGCTTGTACTCTATGTAGAAGTGGAGGGAAGTTAAGATCAGAAGTACCTGAGCGGTCTGCAGGGATGAACATACCCAGGTATTTCAGGGCTAGATCCGTCCATTTAAATTTGAAACTAAGTTTCAGAGTCCGCAGTGTTGGAGCATTGGAGACCTCAACCCCATGGCTTCTAACTTGGAGAATCTTAAGATAAGATAGAGAACCGCAGATCTCAAATTCATGACAAAGGGTTAAGAAGGGACACTATTGGGTTAGTCAGTGAGAAAAGCATATCATCGGCATAAGCCGAGACCTTGTACTGGACCCCTCCAACTAATACTCCCTGTACGTCAGACCTTAGGCTGACCTTGGAGAAAAAGGGTTCCAAGGAAAGAGCAAAGAGGAGGGGTGACAAGGGCACCCCTGCCTAGTCCCAATAGTGATCTTAAAAGAAGAAGACAGAACCCCATTTACCTTAAAATGCGCCACCGGCGATTTATAAATGCTTGAGATCCATTGAAGCATACTGTCTCCCAAGCCTATATGTCTCAAGACAGAAAACATAAATTGCCAGTTGACCCAATCAAAGTCCTTCTCTGCGTCGGAGTCTTAGATAATTTTGCAACATGGATCAAGTTCAAGACTTTATTCAAGATCAAGTTGACCCCACTATAGGGACAAAACTATTCAGCTCAAGGGAGTACACAAAGACACACAGCCATTCAGTTTAACCTTAAAATGCATAGAGGTTTCTTTACGGTAAGAGCAGTGAGAATGTGGAATTCTCTTCCACAAGCAGTAGTTTCTGCTGGGAGTATACATAATTTGAAAAAAAACTATTAGATGCACACCTAAGGGACCACAACATTGGGGGATATACAATGTAAATACTGGCATAAAAAACACACACATAGGTTGGACTTGTCTTCTTTTCAACCTCACTGACTATGTAACTTTAGTAGTGTTGTCCCGCGCTTCTCACGTTGGGACAAACCCCACTTGATCCAGATGGATCATAGAAGGTAAATGTTGTTGCAATCACATAGCGAGGATCTTGGTGAAAAGTTTTAAGTCTGTATTTTAAAAGGGAGATTGGTCTGTAGCTCCCACACTGAGTGGGATCTTTGCATTCCTTAGGTATAACGAAAAAAGGGCTTTCAGGGATTCTGTATGAAAAGAAGCCATTTTACCCAAGTCATTAAACATCTTAACCAAATAAGGTCCCAAAGTGGGCAGGAGAAGTTTATAATATTGGACTGTGAAGCCTTCCGGGCCAGGGGCTATGCCCATCTTTTGCCGAGCCTGACGCAGCCAAAAGTCACCAAACGTCACAAGCTATTTGTTTAGGTAGATTGGCTTTCTCCCCATTAGTACCTGAGATCAACGGAACATAGGTCGCCAACTGCTTGTCACGCAAAGCTCTAGCAAGAAGTCTGCCACATTTGTTACCAAACTCATAAACTTATTTCTGTCCTACCTGTATTGCCATTTTGGCTTTATAAAGAAGGTCAGGGACCTGTCTGCGGAGGCTCAGAAGGTCTCGTTCCACATCCAGAGAGGGGGGTATTTTTATGAAGTGTAGTGCCCCCATAGTGATGGGCGCTTTTGTAGTGAGGTTTTTGCTAGGAGAGGAAAAATTTAGTCAGGTCTTACAATAAGTGCAGGCCTGAATGTTTTGATATGGGCGGGGGAGTGGCCCAGGAAGAGCTGGAGATTGCAGGAAGGAACTCCCCTTGGATACTCCTCCCATTTGTTTCTATAAGGCTCTGGAAAAGGGGGATGGATGAGGAGGCATCACTTTCTGAAGTATGTTAAGGATCTCTGACCAATTCCCATTCAGGATTGGCAGGTGGCAGGCCTCCTTAAAAACTGTGATCTGCCCAGCTGGGGGAGGAGTGTGTCGGGTGGAAGAGAGGAGAATGTAGCAGAGGTGCTGTGGAGGCCTCACCCAGGAGGGAGCCCCCCAGTCTGGGGGGGTGACCTTGAGGCCTGGAGGCTCGGGTGCAGCCATGAGAGGAGTCATCGTCCTGGAGTAGCACAAGGGAGCAGGAGAGCAGCAGAGAGGCTACATTAAAGGCTCTTTAAATGATCCACTGGTGTCAGAGAGTGGCAGCCCCTGGGAGTTGGATGAGAAGGCTGAAGCAGGCTGGGAGAAGACAGTGGACAGTCTGTAGAGGTTGGAGAAGCCAGCCAGGGGAAGGAGTGTCACTGAACAGTGAGGTAGGCCGGAGGGGCCTGGAAGATGGATGGGCTGGGAGTAGTAATTCATCCAGTACCCAGCTAGCACCAACGTACTTGGCTACACAATTGAGGGCCCATGGTTTCACAACTGGGAACCCGTGGCCCTTACCCACAACGGGTGATCCGGAGGCCCTGCTAGCAGTAGAGCAGGCCTCACAATGTGCTAGGTGTGGTGGAAGAAGTGTCATGAAGGTCTGATAAATTGCCTTTCAGGCCTGGAACAGCAAGTGTAACAGTGAGCAAGTGTATGTGCTGGAGGAATAAAGAGTGTATATATGGTCGGTGAATATAGAAGGTCCCGTGATTTGATCCTTGGGCATCCCACAGTCATTCCTATCCCTATCCAAGTTTATCCCCTAAATAAAACAACAAAACAAAGTACTAGCCTGTTCAGTGACTCCAGGTGTGTGGAAAATCGTGTGATTGAGGGTAGTGGGCAGGTGGACCACAACTACCAGCCACCCCCAAGGTGACACATGGCTACAGAAGTATCTCTAAACTATGTATTTTGTATGAAAGAGATACCAACTTTGCTTCCCTCTCACGCTTAATTCTGGCACCATGTTTAACCACTTCCCGATCGTCTCAGTCTAACAAGCCGCAACTACGATCATGGTAAAGACCCTCTGACGGAGGCTCTGTACCATGTGGTCAGCTGTGACCAGTCACAGCGTGAACCAGGAAGTGCCGGTAAACAGCTTTCCTCGGTTTGTGCTGACAGGGAGAGCCGATCGACGGCTCTCCTGTCAGAGGGGGGGTGTGCACTGATAATCAGAGCATTGATTATCAGCGCAGCGCCCATCAGAAGTGCCTACCACAGCAGACAATCAGTGCCCATCAGCTGCCAGTCAGTGCCCATCATGAACACCTGCCAGTGCCCTTGACAGATGCCAATCAGTGCCCATCAGTAATCACTGTCAGTACCTCATCAGTGCTGCCCATCAGTGCCTTCTATTAGTGCCCATCAGTGCCACCTATCAATACCGCCTGTTAGTGCCCATAAGTGCCGCCTATCAGTGCCACCTATCAGTGCCCATCAGTGTCACCTATCTGTGCCCATTAATTCTACATATTCGTGTCTCCTCATCAGCGACCATCAATGCCACCTTATCAGTGGCATCTCATCAGTGCCACCTCATCAGTGCCCATTAGTACAGCCTCATCAGTGCTTGTCAGTGAAGGAGAAAACAAAATGTTATAACAGAAACGAAGAAAAGCTTTTTTTCAAAAATGGAAGTCTTTTTTAGCTTGTTTAGCAAACAATAAAAAAAACCCAGAGGTGATCAAATACCACCAAAAAAGGCTCTATTTGTGGGAAAAAATGATAAAAATGTTGTTTGGGTACAGTGTTGCATGACTGCGCAATTGTCATTCAAAGTACGACAGCACCGAAAGCTGAAAATTGTCTTGGGGAAAAGTGCCCAGTATTGAAGTGGTAAATCAGGACACGTTGGATCACCGTTTTATGAACCTCCCAAACCAAACCCGAAGTACAGTTGGGGGTATCGTTGGTCTGGAAAAACCCCGTCACCTCCATAAGTACATCTGCCAGAACCAGGGGGTCCTGCAGAAGGCTTTCATAAAGTTTCCACATCGAGGGGCCAGTGCGCCAAATATCTAAGATGTATTTCAAGAAGATTGGCACATGGTCTGACCAGGTGACCGACCCAATAGTTACATAGTTAGTCAGGTTGAAAAAAGACACAAGTCCATCCAGTTCAACCAAAAAAAAAAAAAAAAACTAGTGGAGACCCAAAAAAAATAACA
>BLSH010384479.1:150338-162533 GCA_018402905.1 Glandirana rugosa | reverse complement strand
TATGTGGTCTTTTATTAAACTCTCCAGTATCTTCCCAGCTATAGAAGTTAAACTAACAGGTCTATAGTTACTTGGTAAAGGCTTTGATCCCTTTTTAAATATGGGCACCACATTGGCCCTACGCCAATCCAGTGGTACTATTCCGGTCATTAAGGAGTCCCTAAAAATGAGATACAATGGCTTTGAAATGACAGAGCTCAATTCCTTTAAGGTCCGTGGATGGATGCCATCTGGTCCGGGTGCTTTATCTACCTTTATTCTGTCTAAATACTTCTGGACCATTTCACTTTTGAGCCATTGTGGATCATTTGGGGCCGTGTCACTACCAACCCCGACGTGGACATGAGCTCCCCCATGCTCCTTTGTATACACAGAGCTGAAGAAAGTATTTAATAAGTTTGCCTTCTCTTTGTCCCCAGTCACGCACTCTAGATTATTTTGTAAAGGGCCTACATGCTCAGACCTGACCTTTTTACTATTAATATATTTGAAGAATTTTTTTTGGGTTAGTCTTACTATCTTTTGCAATCTGTCATTCGTTGTGAATTTTTGCATCCTTGATTTCCTTTTTACATATTCTGTTATATTCTTTGTAACATTTAAAAGATGGTAGTGTTCCCTCATTTTTATATTTTTTAAATGCTCTCACCAGCAGAGTGTAATTGACCATAGGGGATAAAAAAAAGACCAATGCAAGAATATGGCTTATTTGAAGAGGATAAAAAGGTATAGCCTCTTTCCCCCGGATGAAGAAGACGCCAAACATCAACTAACTGTGACCCATAAAGTGATTGAGACATTCGTTTACAAGAACCAGGTAGCACTAAAGAATAGCCTAATGAGTTATCTACCTTGGTTATTAGGGGAACATTAAGATCACCACCCAGAATCAATTTGGCCTTCTGAAAACTCCAGAGTTTTTCCAACATATTTCTGAAAAAAAGGTCCTGCTGTAGGTTAGGAGAGTAAGAGGAGGCCAATGTTATTTTAACCCCACCAATCATACCTTTTAAGAAATAGATATCGACCCCCAGCATCCACGAGAGAGTCTAAACAGAGCCATGGAACTTTTCCAGAGATCAAAATAGACACTCCCCTGGACTTAGCAACAGGGTTAATGGCATGATAAGTCCATGGATAAAATGTATTTCTAAGCAGAGGAAGATGGTTCTTCCTAAAATGTGTTTCCTGAAGAAATGCAATATCAGCCTATAAGCGCTTCAAATCATGAAAATGTATGTGCCTTTTTCAGGTATATTTATTCCCTTAACATTAAGGGACATTTATATAGAGAGTATCCATCCCTTATATCCAATTCTCAAGAGGAAAGAAGAGAGGAAAAAAAAAATGGTAAACTATAATAAACTATAGCCGGTCAAGGGGGACACAGCCAATGCAGTGGCCTCCTCAAGGGTCTACTTAAGCAAATTTGCTTAAGCACCCAACACAAGGCCACCAGGCTCTGTGGGTGCAGGCCTAATAGGGGAAAATGGTTAAACGCGGTCAGGGAAGAGAGTCCCTCGGCAAACTCCAATAGCCAAAAAACAAAATGAGCATAAAACTAAACAGCAACAGTATCTATACATATGTATTCAAATCGGATAGACCAATCTTGGAGCCCAAACAAATAACAAAAAAAAAATATGGGATGGGATTTGAAACTATGACCATGGAAACTACCACGGTAGGGGGAGAAAGAGAATTATCTGGTTCTGCAGGGCCATAACCCAACAAAACCAATTCTACCCCAGTAAGAAAAGGGGAGGAGGAGGGGTGTAGGTGAAAAGGAGGAAGATCAGCAAATCCAGCTATTATGTATGTTGGGGTTTATTCCACAGAGGGCCGCACCCGGCCAAATGGCCAGATGGCCGCCAGCAGAGACCCCACATGCACGTATGTCTCCAGTGTCAACAAGGCAAATAAACACACCATTTCTCTTCCCCTACAAAAGAAGCAAACTAGGTACATTTTAAAAAATCATATACAAAAAAGCTTCTATATAAAAAAAAAGAGCGGAAAAAAATGTTTTTTTTATATAAATACACCTCCCACCCCCCCCCCCCAATAATACATAATGCACACCAAACAATCATAACCCCTCACACATATCTTAGTGAATATAACCCTATACAAAATAATAAAGTGCTAGTGTGCTAAGAGTGCAAAAAAAAAAAAATTGTGCTCTTATATGCAGAGTAGTGATCTGCAATATTTTATTAAAAAAAATAAATAATAATAATGAAATGCCCAAAGTGCAGATTCAAACCCACCCCACCACCCCCCGCCTAATACTTTACAAGTAATCTGTGATCTCATATGCAGAATAGTGATCAAAATAAAGTGACCAAAGTGCAAAACAGAGCCCCCACCCCAATTCATGATCCATACATATAATCTTATTCCAATCTGCCTTATACTTAGAAATATAATCCAATATACATTACTAATATAAATAAGTGAGATACACGTGTGCTCCCTCCTTTAAATCTACCCTCATCATGACTTCCAGTTCCGGCGCCGTATGTGAAGGGAGTGAGAGCGGCGACTCCGGGAACCCTTCGTTACAAAATCGGCATACAGGCTCCCAGATGCAGCATACCAGAGCGGGTCGTGTCCTCAACACTCCCAACACCCTCCAATGGACAAATTTGTGGTCCATAACGCGGCCGGACACGCCGCCACTCAACGATCGGAGGGCAGCGTTCTGAACTCCGGGGCCTCCAACATGGCGGACGGACCTGAAGCCGCACGCGCCCAGCAAGGAATGCAGGCAGGCACAGCACTGGTGGGGAGCATCCCCTCACACACCGCACCCGCTACATTCCACCTGCCGGAGGACCAGTACCGGGCTCTAGCCCAAGCCGTGGCTGCGCTCCTCACCCCGTCCATCACCGCTGCAGTGGACCGGGCCATTGCAGCGGGCATGGAACAGATCCGTAAGGATTTAGGAGAACATACACAACGCATAGGGGAACTGGAGATATGGAGGATGAATTTCATGGTCTGCACAACACGGAACAACACCTAAGGCAAACCCAACAATATTTACTTGAGAAAATCGACGACCTCGAGAACCGGGGGAGGAGGAACAATTTGCGCATCGTGGGACTCCCTGAGACCATCCCCCCTGAAGCTTTACAGGAACTTTGCACCACACGCATACCGGGGGTCCTCGGCATAACAACACTGTGCACCATAGAAAGAGCGCACAGACTTGGGGCCCCATCTAACGAAAGGCGCACCCCCGCCCGATCATCGTAAGGTATTCGAATTACGCCGACAAATACAATATACTGAAATCCTTCCGCAACTCCTAATCCCTTCAAATCGACGGATACAAATTGCTACTATTTGCGGATTACTCACAGGAGGTCTCTTGGAGGAGGAAGGCCTTTCAACCAGTGTGCGCTGCTCTCTTCGAGAGAAAAATCGAATTCACCCTCGCATATCCAGCCATCCTCTGCTTCACAGATACCTCAGGAAACCAAAAATCATTCTCCCACCCAGATGAAGCCCTGCAATATCTTCACAGCCACCTCCACCTCGCTATGGACACCTCCGCCCCTGCAACATCTCATCGCTCAGGAGACCTACGTCAACAGCGCAGCCCCAGGAAGGACCCACCAAAGAAATTGAGGCTCACTGATCTGTACGGCAGAGAACAGAAGAGATAACTTGGCCAGACTTTCACATTTGTACTCCACCGGCTCCCGCCACCCATGCAACTACCCAATCTTGATTCACGGTGCTTCTGATCATCTGAAAGGTTTCATTCATGCTAACTCTCTGAAGTCCGTGAGTAACATCTCCAAACCTAGTTTTTTTTATTATGTTCATTGCTGAAGGTTTCGATTGTTCTGCCCGCTGTACACCGCATCTCCTCTACAGTACCTCCCAGCCCTATCTCGGTCTGTAACAAATCTTCTCCCGGGGCACTAAATTATCTTCTTGGGGCAACCCTGGGCGGAACCTGCCCTAGCGCTAACCACTGTCTCTTACCATGAGGCGCCCCGCAGTTAGAGACCCTACTTTGGGAGTTCAGATCTTGTCAGACCCCGGTAACGCTGCTGATGGAAGGAGTAATCACATGCGGAAAAAAGAGAAGTACTGCCTCCACAGGCTCTTGAGCTGCATTCTGCCCAAAGCTATCGGGTCAGACCTTCTTCTACGCCCTCCACCCCATTCTCCTCAGTTCTCCCCATCACTATGGGCAGTGTTCCCTGACACCTCGGCTGCAACACCACCACGTCTCACCTGGCACTACTTCACTTCCCATCAAGTCCCACAACATCCACTGTAAATGAGCTCTAGCATAAAGGTTATCTCGTGGAATGTGAAAGGCCTACGCTCACCTCACAAGCGCATGGCGATACTTCGCCACCTCCGTCATCTCAAAGCAGACGTCGCTTTCCTCCAAGAATCACACCTTTTAGAGTCAGACTTTGTTAGGCTGCGCAAACTATGGGTTGGCCAGGTCTATGGTTCTCCAGCGGTCAAGGGCAAGGGGGGTGTAGTCATCCTCCTACACAAAAGATTCCAGGGCCAAGTCACCTCCACACACACAGACTCCCAAGGACGTTTATGCTCACTCGTTGTCAGGCAACGATCCCGCGAATGGGCGCTCGCCAATGTCTATGCGCCCAACTCCCTGTCCAAAGAATTTTTCCAGAAACTCACTGAACACGTAGCCCCTTTACTCCATTTGCCATCCATTCTAGCAGGCGACTTTAACCACTTGACCACTGGGCACTTAAACCCCCTTAACAACCAGACCAATTTTCAGCTTTCAGCGCTCTCACACTTTGAATGACAATTACTCAGTCATGCAACACTGCACCCATATGAAATTTGCGTCCTTTTTTTCACACTAATAGAGCTTTCTTTTGGTGGTATTTAATCATCGCTGGGTTTTTTATTTTTTGCGCTATAATTAAAAAAAGACCGAACATTTTGTAAAAAAAATGAATTTTTCTTCGTTTCTGTTATAAAATTTAGCAAATTAGTAATTTTTCTTCATAAATTTTGGCCAAAATTTATACTGCTACCTATCTTTGGTAAAAAAAAAAACAAATTAGTGTATATTATTTGGTCTTTGTGAAAGTTATAGACTCTACAAGCTATGGCGCCAATCACTGAATATTGATCACACTTGATTTACTGACGGCCTATCTCATTTCCTGAGACCCTAACAAGCCAGGAAAGTACAAATACCCCCCAAATTACCCATTTTTGGAAAGTAGACATTCCAAGGTATTTAGTAAGAGGCGTAGTGAATTTTTTGAAGTTGTATTTTTTTCCCACAATTCTTTGCAAAATGAATTTTTTATTTATTTTTTTTCCCCCCAAAATTGTCATATGTTAACAGGTTATTTCTCACACCCAGCATATGCATACCACAAATTACACCCCAAAATACATTCTACTACTCCTCCTGAGTATGGCAATACCACGTGTGTGACACTTTTACACAGCCTGGCCACATACAGAGGCCCAATATGCAGGGAGCAACGTCAGGCGTTCTAGGAGCATAAATTACACACATAATTTCTTGACTACCTCTTGCACTTTTGAAGGTCCTGGAGCACCAGGCCAATGGAAACGCCCAAAAAATGACCCCATTTTGGAAAGTAAACACCCCAACGTATATTTTTTGGAAAGTTTTTGGAAAATGTGGAAAGAAAATGAAAACGCGTTTTTTTTTTTTTTACACAAAGTTGTCAATTTATACAATATTTCTAACACACAGCATGTACATAGCAAAAATGACACCCTAAAATATATTCTACTACTTCTCCCGAGTATGGCGATACCACATGTGTGACACTTTTACACAGCGGGACCACATACAGAGGCTCAACATGCAGGGAGCACCGTCAGGTATTCTAGAGGCATACATTTAGAATCTAATTTGACCATCTTTTACACTATTGTGAGGCACTGTGGTGACATATATAGGCACTGTAGTGGCACAGATGGGCAGGGTATTGGCATGGATGAGCAGTAGAATGGCACAGATGGGCAGTGTAGTGGCATAGATGGGCAGTGTAGTGGCATGGATGGGCACTGTAGTGGCATGGATGTGTCACGGATGAGAACTGATGTGGTATGGATGAGCATGAATGAGGCACAAATGAGCCATGGATGGGGATGGATGAGGCACGGATGGCTGGGTGAGCACGGCTGGGTGGGTGAGCACGGATGGATGGCTGGGTGAGCATGGATGGATGGGTGAGCATGGATGGATGGCTGGGTGAGCACGGCTGGGTGGGTGAGCATGGATGGATGGATGGGTGAGCACGGCTGGGTGGGTGAGCATGGATGGATGGGTGAGCATGGATGGATGGCTGGGTGAGCACGGCTGGGTGGGTGAGCATGGATGGAAGGATGGGTGAGTGCGCACGGCTGGGTGGGTGAGCATGGATGGATGGGTGAGCACGGCTGGGTGGGTGAGCACAGATAGATGGCTGGGTGAGCATGGATGGATGGATGGATGGGTGAGCATGGATGGATGGATGGGGGAGCACGGATGGATAGATGGATGGTTGAGCACGGCTGGGTAGGTGAGCACAGCTGGGTGGATGGGTGAGCATGGATGAATGGATGGGTGAGCATGGATAAATGGATGGGTGAGCATGGATGGATGGATGGGTGCATGGGTGAGCATGGATGGAGGGATGGATGGGTGGGTGGGTGAGGATGGATTGGGTGAGGATGGGTGGGGGGTGGATGGCTGGGTGGGTGGCTGATGATGGCTGGTAAATGGATGGTGGGGGGTGTATTGTGTTACCTAGCAGCGCTGTGGGCATTACACATCGCCCACAGCGCTGCAGCACCTCCTCTCTCCCCCCTCTCTCCTCTCACACTGCACCGATTGGTGCGGAGAGGAGAGAAAAGCCGGCGCTTCCGCCGGCTTGTTGACATGTGATCACGCCGTCATTTGACGGCGTGATCACATGGTAAAAGGCCACTCACAGCGGCCATTCACCACGATCCATGATCAGTCGGGTCCCCCGGACCCGACGGTCACGGATGTTCCCGTGTGCGCGCCCCAATAGACGTCCTCCCAGAATTAAGCAACCGCTCTGTAGACGTCATTTGTCTATAGGGCGGTTGTTAAGTGGTTAATGCGGTGATGGACCCTACAGAGGACAAGTCACATCCCAGGGGAAACACACATTCCATCGATTCACCACTACCTACCCACTTAAGACATTTCGCAGATAGCCTACACCTAACTGACATCTGGAGATTGGCGAACCCTGTGGGCAGAGGTTTCACTTTTTTCTCCTCTCCACACAAGTCACTATCCAGAATCGACTATATCCTCGCCAACCCTAGGCTCCTCACCCACACATCGGACCCCCAAATACATGCCATGGCCATCTCCGACCACACTCCCGTCTCCGTAAACGTCACTGACCCCTCACCGTCTGCGGACTTCCGAATCTGGCGCTTCCCTGCATTTCTCGCCCATGATCACAACATAAAGATAAAACTAGCAGAGGTATGGAAGCAATACACAGCTAACAATGAACAACATCTCCAGGACAACCCCAACCTCTTCTGGGACACGGGGAAGTCGGTCCTTAGGGGGACAATTATTTCATACGCATCTTATGTTAAAAAACGGACACACCAGGGGTACACTAAAGCCAGCAAACTGCTCAGAGACGTCCAACTACGCCTCTCCAGCAGTAACACACGAACCCATAGAGAGCAGTGGCAGACGGCGAAGCAGGAGTTTGACAACTGGGCCAAAGAACAAGAGAGCCTGCACAAATCTCTGACTGATTTAAAATACCATAAATTCGGCAACAAGCCTGGTAAATTACTGGCTGCCCTCTGTAAAGGCCAATATACCCCTACCCATATAGCCTCCCTCAGAAATAAGGAGGGCACACTGGTCTCTTCCCCGAAAGAAGTGAACAAGGCCCTCGAGCATTTCTATGCAGCACTTTACGGCCATGACCCCATCGAGGAAGAGGTAGCTTTACCTTTCCTGGAGGGGATCCATCTGCCGTCCATACAAAAATCGCAGCTGGCCCTTCTCAATGCCCTGATCTCACTACATGACATTTGCCAGACCATCAACACCTTAGGCACAAGCAAAGCCCCCGGACAGCTATACAGCCAAATTTTACAAGCTGAACAAAGATACGATCGCCCCCACACTACAAAAAGTCTTCAATCACATCCTGGCGGCAAACAGTTATATTCAGTCAGGGTTTCAAGCCCACATAAAACTGATACCAAAGAAGGGCAAAGACCCTACGGATCCTGCGTCGTACCACCCAATTTCCTTACTGAATATAGACTCCAAAGTCTTATCCAAAATTATAGCCAACAGGCTAGCCAAAATTATGCCAGACCTCATCCATCCCTCCCAATCGGGCTTCACTCAGGGCAGGTCGGCGACATCCAACATTAGGAAGGTGCTGGCTGTCCTTGAGCAAGCCAGGACCGGCTCCAGCGGGGATATCGCTATTGTCACGCTCGATGCAGAAAAAGCATTCGACAACGTAAGCTTCCGGTGGCTGGAGCTGGTCCTGGGCAAATTTTTGGCTTCGCAGGACCCTTCCTTCACCTAATCACCAAAATGTACTCAGCTCCCACTGCAAATGTGGTCGCAGCAGGGATCCTGTCCAACACGTTCAACCTACACAAAGGCACTCGAACCCCTCTCCCGGTACCTAACATTCCACTCCAAAATCCACGGCGTTAACTTAGGTTCGCAGTCGGTATGCACTGCGTTATTTGCAGACGATATCCTCATCTTCACCTCTGACCCAGAAAATGATTTGCCACATATCAAGGACATCTTCACCACCTTTAGAGAGTGTTCTGGCCTACGTATAAATTTCACCAAAAGTGAAGTACTCCCACTATTTCACTCTCGACCCCCCGATTGGGCCTCCCGCTCTGCCTTCCCTGTGGCCCACCATAACATCACTTACTTGGGGATAAAAATAGGCAAAACCCCCTCTTCCATATACCACCTAAACTTTACCCCGACAATCAACAGAATGATAGCAGAACTAAACAATTGGTCGAATCTCCCCCTGTCAGTCTTTGGCAGATGTCACCTTTTTAAGATGTCCAGTTTCCCCAAGCTTCTGTACCCCCTACAAACCATCCCTTTGTTGCTCAGACACACTGACATTTCCAGACTGAACAGGGCCCTCTCACACTTTATCTGGAAGAACAAGAAGGCCAGAATTGCACTGCAGAAATTAACCCTCCCCAAACACAGTGGCGGCTTGAATCTTCCTGACATCAGGCTTTACAACATCTCTTGCCTATTGAGAGTGGGGCTGGATTGGGTGAGGAGAACGTCCAGATACTCCAATCATGAATTGGAGTCCCAGATTGTCTCCCCTTTTAAACTCGAAACACTCTTGCACTGCAATCTAGCATCTCTCCCATCCACCATTAAGCACAACCTCCTGCTCAAGGACACTATACTGGCATGGAGCGAGACATGCAAAACTCTGGGTGTCTCCCCCCATATATCCAAGCATCTACCTATCACAGGCCATCCCCACTTCCCGCAAGCCCTGACACCCCCTATAACAGCATGGGAAGAGCTAAGACTGACCAAATTCTACCAACTGTTTGACCCAGACTCGAACGCACCTCTTCCTACAGAAGTACTCTGCAGCACCTATGGACTTCCTTCTCACCACTTTCTTCCAATCCACCAAGCAGCAAGCTTCGCAATCAGCCTCTGCCCTGCGAAAGGGAAAATATTCAGACATTCACTCCTAGACACCTTTCTGGAACACAATCATCACAGGATATCAGAGATCTACAAACCCCTTGCTGCTCTGCCTGAGAGAATCTCCAAGACTCTTACTCACAAATCCTGTAATGGAGAACTCCAATCTGAGGATGCCTTCTCCCACATACTGCAAGGCTACAACATCACCTGTGCGCACATCCGCAATGAGTTCTGGAGAGAGCAACAGTACAAATTATTGCACAGAGCCTACGTCCCCTATCTAAAACGTTCATCCCAGGACGCTCTCTGCCCCTTTTTGGCACAAGCTAGAGCTATTTGTAGCCTCCATTACAGGCCTCCCTCCCCATGGAAACAAATATGCTCTCCTCTTTGGACACTTGGATATACTGCCCCAAACACTCCCAAAAACATTGACCAATCTCCTGCAACGGAACAAAGCATGGATTTCTACCTGCTACATGGCTGCTAGGAGAGCTATCTTGAGACGATGGCTCTCGCCCACACCGCCTTCTCTCAGAGAAGTTGTAGCCGACCTAACTAATCTATCCAAGCTGGAGGAAATGGATCTAAAGAGGTCCGGTCTTTCCAGCCACTCAAAATACCACCGGAAATGGGATGCTTATAACAACAGACATCATCGGTTACAACAACATCGGCAGCCAAAGACACCCTCTCCAAGGCCTTAACCAATAAAGCACATAACGCACTCAATCAACTCATGTACTTCTCTCCCACAGATCTGCGAGTACCTCACTCACATCTGCTACAGGGAGGCGAGCTTAACAAACCTGCTCAGAACTCATAACTGTCTTGGACTCTCAAACCAGGGCCAACCTTTATGATACTATTTCATTGTTCGATAGTAGTGACCCCCCCCTTCTTTTCTCTCCTACTTACTATCCATCCCTTACCCCCCCTTTCTCTTCCTTTCTCCCTTTACGGCACCCCCCCCCCCCATTGTCAATGTCACCATCTGGCAAACCAAGAAGAGGGGGTGCCGTTCTAATGTTCTAACGTTGTACAGTTCAGCCGTTCTACCATTTTACAATGTCATCCTATATGATATGATATATGTTTTTCAAGATACTCACGTTTTATAACACTGTACTGGCATTGTTACTATTACTTTGAAAAATGAATAAATAAATAATAAATAAAAAAAATCTACCCTCATCAAAAAAAAAAAAAAAAAAAGGAACCCCATACATAACTATTCCTAATTCTACTCCAGTGTACCCTCCTCCACTCTATATCTAAACCCGAAATAAACTCCCATGTGGATGGATGGTCAGGAATGTATCTCCTGATGTGATTTTATAAAGTTATGTTTATTAACCAGCTCAATACTGGGCACTTAAACCCCCTTCCTGCCCAGGCCATTTTTCAGCTTTCAGCGCTATCACACTTCGAATGACAATTACTCAGTCATACAACCCTCTACCCATATGAAATTTGCATCCTTTTCTCACACACATAGAGCTTTCTTTTGGTGGTATTTAATCACTAATGTTTTTTTTTTATTTTTTGTGCTATAAATAAAAAAAGACTGAAAGTTTTGTGAAAAAATGCATTTTTCTTTGTTTCTGTCATAAAATTTAGCAAATAATTTTTCTTCATAAAGTTTGGCCAAAATTTATACTGCTACATATCTTTGGTAAAAATAACCCAAATCGGTGTATATTATTTGGTCCCTGTGAAAGTTATAGAGTCTACAACTATGGTGCCAATCATTGAAAATTGAAAACACCTGATGTACTGAAGGCCTATCTAATTTCATGAGACACTAACAAGTCAAGAAAAGTACAAATACCCCCAAATGACCCCTTTTTGGAAAGTAGACATTCCAAGGTATTTAGTTAGTTGCATGGTGAGTTCTTTGAAGTTGTAATTTTTTTCCCGCAATTCTTTGCAAAATGAAGATTATTATTTATTTATTTTTTACAAAATTGTCATTAACCACTTGCCGACCGTGTAACGTAGTTACACGTCGGCAAGTGGCACCCATTGTTGTGGGAGGACGTTATATAACGTCCTCCCACAATCGCGCTCCCGCGCGCCTGATGCAATGTGCCAGCCGTTCACCAATTACTGTTAAAACATTTTTTATTTATTTATTATTAGAAGTAAAACGTTTCTTAACGCCCTTTTTTTAATGTTGAAGTTTCTTGAGTGGTACGTTGATTGATTTATGGAACCTTACAGATGAAAGGTTTTTCCCCAGTAAACCCCCATAAACATGAAAAGAACTGAACAATCACAGAGTACTTTAATCTATCCGGAAGTCATGTAGTCCACAAAAGTTAAAAGTTACTAACCGTGGTATCAACATCTGAGATATTGAAAGTGTCCCTGGTTTATTATATGTGGCTAAACCCAATAAAAATGGTTTCTATACATCGTCATATTTAAAACCGGTTTGAAATACTTCTTTTTAATAAACGATTTAAAATACTGTC